>JASSUY010018037.1:0-41378 GCA_032466535.1 Forpus xanthops
TGGATGGCCACACACAAAGAGTTGTGCTCAATGGCTCAATGTCCAGCTGGAGACCAGTAACGAGTGGTGTCCCTCAGCAAACAGTGCTGGGACCAGCCTTGTTCAACATCTTTGTCGGTGACATGGACAGTGGGATTGAGTGCACCCTCACGAGGGACCTTGACACACTTGTGAAGTGGGCTGATGTCAACCTGATGAAGTTTAACCATGACAAGTGCACGGTCCTACACCTGGGCTGGAGCAATCCCAGGTACACATACAGGTTGGGCAGAGAAGAGATTCAGAGCAGCCTCACAGAGAAGGACTTGGGGGTGTTGAGCAATGAGAAATTTAACATGAAGCAAATTTAGCATGAGGGAGCCTATAAGGAAGCTGGGAAGGGACTCTTCATTAGGGACTGTAGCAATAGGACAAGGGGTAACAAGTTCAAACTTAAACAGGGGAAATTTAGATTACATACAAGGAGGAAGTTCATTACTGTGACGGTGGTGAGGCACTGGAATGGGTTGCCCAGAGAATGCCCCATTGCTGGCAGTGTTGAAGGCCAAGTTGGATAGAGCCTTGGGTGACATGGTTTAGTGTGAGGTATGCCTGCCCATGGCAGGGGGTTGGAACTTGATGATCTTAAGGTCCTTTACAGCCCTAACTATTCTACGACTCTAACTGCAAAACTATGCTCTACCACACAAATCCTTGTGTTTCGAAAAAATATACAGATCTGTGAAAAAACAGAACCATGTAGTCAAGGAAAACTTAAAGAGCAGTCATTTTCTGAACCTATTAGTGGAATGAGAGGATACAAATATCAGCCACAGCATGAGGGTTGCGTACATGCCTACCACATGTAATACTGCAAATTCATTCCAGGTTTTGTGGCAGATAAACCATTTTAGATATACCTTAAACTGGAGAGTTCTCACCATATTAGTTATACCATACATTGAAACTAAGTACTGCAATGTGTTAGATTCAGTTGTGCAAGCACCATGGAAACAAACCAAAGTATCAAGAAAGCTTATTAGTGAAGTTACAGGGCTTGGGAAGCCCTTGGGAAGAAGGGCTTGGGAGCAGTTCCATACATTTGGAATCAAGTTTCTAAATCTCTGAATTTGTATAAATAAGCAAATAAATAAGCAAATCTCTCACAGGCAGACAGAACAGTCCAGTTTCATGAGTCTGTTTGGCACTGACAACTATATACATCTTTGTTTAAAACTGACCATGTAAAAGCACAATTAAAGGTGAAAGAGCCTAAAATAATAAATACTAAAAATAAGTCAAAGAGAGGAAGACAATGTCACATACTGCTCTGCCGGCAGGAGACTGATGGCTTTTCAGAAGACTCAGAGCAACGACAGACCACAGCAAATCATCTTACCAGTGCATCAGTACCAAGAGTAATCAGTGGCCAAAAACTCTGCATACTAAACAAATTATGCACAATGCAATCCTTGCTTTATGAAACATATATTTCAAAGAAAATTGTGAATAGAAAAGGTACTATAACAACTGTACTTCAAAATTAGGACATATGACCAGTGTTCATATAAGAGGGGACACAAAAAGTCATCTTAAATTATTCCAAACATGTTTAAGAGTATCTGCTCTTTGCTATTATGTTTATAATTATCAGTACTCCTCATCATTTACACCTCTTACCTCTACACTAATCACAGAATATCCTACAGTAGGTGAGATCAATTGTTTTGTAGATTCAGTATTAAATTTAGCAACAATCAAAAAATCTAACCTATTTAACACCTCAAAAACATGGAAATTATTAAGTTTCATCCTGCAGTCTCATACACTACTGCATAATCACTGTGTTAACGGTTGCAGATAACTGTTTTCTTTCTTGGCCTGTAACACAGCTCTCTTATCCTGAACAATTATTAAGTTTCACCCATCATTTCATCTGTATCAAGAAAGCATTTCCAGAGCATTATGCATATCTTTGTTTCAGCAAATTTGTTTTTTACTTAAGCTGACATCAGCAGAAAAATGAGGATTTTTCTAGCATGCTAGTTTAGTTGATGGGAGCCCTGAAAACATATCACTACTATTACACGAATTACAGAATCATTGAATAGTTTGAGTTAGAAGGGACCTTAAAGATCATACACATTTCAGTAACTTCTGCCTGTTCTTAAGCATCACAAAGGGCTAGATATTAATGGTTTCACTCACTGAGATCAATTTGCACAAACAGATAAATTGATTCTGCTTCTTAGAACAACTAAAAGGTGATTAAAGTATTTAAAAGAAAATAGAAAGGGCAACTGAGTAAGTAGGTTTACAAGAATTTGACAGAGTATGTCCAAAACCAACACCTTTAGCCTTGATCCATGGGGCACAAGAGGGCAACCATCTTGTCCAGGTGGAATGAGTAACTCCCACTTCCCATATTCCATCCTCTTATATGGGTGAGAAAATGGATTCCAGCCATCTGCAATATAAGAAAAAATACTAAGTGTACTTATCTTAAAATATGTCCAATTACAATTCAAAGGTATGAACACTGTGACCTCTTTCCCAGAAGAAACTTCAGTGAGAACAGACACAAATACTGTGACATCTGATATCACCATCCACATACAAGAGTTTCAATAAAATGTGTAACACTTTCACTAGGATACCATACACCAATTCCAATTTCACCATGATTCAATTATTCCTACTTCACCTTTGATCAAAGTAAACATCCTTCTCCCCAAAAAACACTGCTGATTTTAATACCACAAAAACATGGTGGTACAAAATTCAGTGGCTCAAAAGTCACGCTTAATGTAGATTTTAAAACCTAAAACCTCATATCCTAGACAAGCCAGTAGAAATACCTAGTGTTCAAGGCCAGGCTGGATGGGGCTTTGAGCAACCTGGTCTAGTGGAAGGTGTCCCTGCCTGTGGCCAGGGGTGTTGCAGCTAGATGAGCCTTTAAGACCCCTTCCACTTCAAACTCTTCTATGATTCTATATTTATTTCATTTCAGGGAATATAAATTGCAAACAGCTAAACTGCCTGAAATAAACTCAGGCAAAATGGAAAAAACGAAGAAAAATTGAAAAAACCCAAAGAAAAAAGGGAAAAAAAAAACCCACAAGAAAAATGGAAAAAAAAAAAAAAAGGAAAGAAAAATGGAAAAGTAGGACATCCTGTGTTGCAAGAAGACTGCTTTAAGGAACTTGTTTATGGGAGTGAAGCCCTCCCTGTGTGAATTACTACCAGTTCTTTCCACCTTCTTCCCATGAAGAAGCCTTTTTCAATTGAAGGCTGACTTCAAGGAGGAAGCGGCTTAGGCTTCTTTAAGTTTTACTGCTTGGTTTTCAGAGATTTTGGTAAAGTACAGCCAAAAAGCCTCAGAAAAAAAGGGAGGAAAAAAAAAAAACCCAAACCAAAACAACAAAACACAATTAACAAAAAAAACAAACCCAACCAAAACAATCCCCAACCAGCCTAACACTGAATAGCAGACTATTCTTAAGTTGAAAATATAAAGCATCTCCAGTTTGAGAACAGGGACTTCAAAAACTCTGCCAATAGCTACAAACAGAAAAAAAAGTTGAGATTACCAGCAGCAGAAGTTCAAGCAATCAGCTTAAATAGGTTTTTTGGAAACAAGGACACCATCACAGAAAACTCATCAGCCATACACAAAGAAAAAAGCTTCTATATGAAAGTTCAGGCCCTTACATCCTACCTCAGCAACACAAAGCATGAGGGAACTTGTTGCTTGGAACTGCACCCTTGGTGTGCCAGCAAATCACGTTCTGAGCTTTGTTCTAGAACTGACTTTTAAGCTATAATGTCTTAGATTCTACCATCTGAAATTAATAATCAGTTCAAATGCAATACTTCCAGCTAAATCAAGCTAAATGAGTTGTTCCACTGCCTAGTATTGTTTTCACATTGATAAACCTGTAGCCATATAGCCCTGAAGCTCATGGTTATCTTAGATTTTCATATCAGAAATTAACACTCCTCTTGCTTTTTACAAGGGAGAGAGCAAAGGAATACTTCTTGCATATTGACCAAATCATTTACATGTTCCAGTGTAAATGTTGTAACCACTGAAAACTGCTCAGAAAATAAAAGTCCAGTAAGGATTCACACAGCTTTCTTGAGAAGACACCACACATATAGCAGTTCACACAAGGGGAGAGGCATCAAACTCCCACTACCCCACAAAATACCTTTATATCATTTGCTTGGGACACAAATGGAGAGATTCTCTCAAGACATTATATTGTTCTACATAGCAGCCAATTATGTCTTACTCCTTCCATATTGCTGATGGCCAACAGCTCAATAGCAGGGTCATTAACATAATCTGCTTAAAAAGTGGCTAAACAGCTCAAACACTGACATAAGAACATGTCATTACTTCTCAGATAGGGTGCCTCCCTGGACATTAATAGCAGCTTATACTTCATTCTACTGCCTTCATTAGTCTGCATCCATAGAAGTATAAGCACTGTTTGACTTTACTCATGAAATCTAGGTATTTCTCTGTACAAAGCTTTGAAGAAAGTAGCGAGAAGTACGGGATCATATCATACTAGCATTTGAACTCCATTTCTGTACGAGTTTGAGTCAAGCCTGAGGAAGGGAGAGTTCCCACTATGAAAAGTTTCTAGCCAGCTGTCAGACACCAAAATTATGAGGGCTGGTGGCATAAATTCCGCTTTACTGTGAAGAAACTTGTCAGAGCTTAAATAATAAATAAACCTCCTCCCAAAACCAACCAGCCCACCATCCTTCCACCCTCAGCTGAAGCCTTTACTGCTAGTGCAAGAAAGGGATAGCAGAAACTAAAGAGACATTCCAGAGAGCTCAACATTTTTGATCTACTGTTAGGTAGAAAGGAGGGAAAGGAAGGCAGAGAAAAGAAAAAAGGGAACTAAAGGCCAGAAACCACAAATATGACAGTATATTACATCAAATACTGACATACTTTACTCTTTCAAGTGTCTTAAAGCCAGCAGTGTTTGGGGTTTGTTTGCGGGTTTTGTGTGTGTGTTTGTTTGGGTGTTTTTGTTTTAATTATAATATTGCTTACAGATAACCTACTGAGTCTCTGCATAGCTAAATACAATTTGGAGTATTCTAATTCCCAAACAAATTCTGTGGGTTACCCTCAGAAGTTGCAGTTCAGTGACTTATTTTGGAGTAGTTAATTTTTAAGTAGCAATAAATTGCCAGTAGACACCAACTTCCTCAGCAAGACAGCATGCAAGTAAAATTTTCAGTGTGTTATTACTGAGAGATTTTAAGGTAGCTACACTGTTAATACTGCCTCTAGTATCAGAAATTCAGCTAATTGCCTCATACACTTGATTCACTGAGATGCTAAAAGTACTAACTGACAAATCCTCATGGTTTTAGATGTTCATTTAATACTTCTCAGATGGTGTAAAGTATCATACCAGAACACAAACAGATACAATACTTCTCTCCAATTATGGAGTTATAAAGAATTTACAAAGAACTCTGAAAGTACTGGGATTTTCCTGAATTGATGCTTTTCATTCTTGAATCTAAATACAGATTTGTACTAGATTTTGCCTTTCTTCCAGCATGCACAGTGATACCAACAATTATTCCATAACTAGGAGCTATGCCATTCATTAGAAGTGTCTCAGAATGAGGCACAAAAATACTGAGAAATCGAATCACCTTATAAAACAACTAAATTACAAAGCATGAGTTGACTATTTTTACAGTACATACCGTCACATTTCAGTTAAAAACATAAAGAGCTGCTGTCATTCAAGTATCAAGTTTATTTCCTTGTCTAAAATTCCCAACTTCTCCTCACAAGGTCTCCTTATAAGAAGGTTTATGAAAAAAAAATCTTATTAAAAGCAAACCTGATATTCAATTTAAATACAATATAATCAAATTTAGCTTCAGACTTTAACCAGGCTTGAAAACTTAAAGAAAGGTTAAAGGGATTCAGTTTTAATTAAACATACGTGTAGCAACCTGAATCTAAATCTTAGAAGTTTGCAACATGATTTCTTATCAGAATATTACTAAAGCTCATCTGAATTGAATGACAATCTTCCATTCCTCTAGGCTATCTTTCCTTTTGGGAATGAATACTTTGCTATGACCGATTAATATGATACAGGACAAACAGGTTTTCTACATTAAAGAGCACTACTTTTTAGGAGTTTTTTTAACTTCTCACTGCTACTTTTCATTACACACAGACACAACCACTCCAAGATATCAGTCCTAAACTTCTACTTCATATGATGTATCGCATGCGATATTTTAAAGGAAATAGAGTTAAGAAAACCATTCCCATTTTTAGCTATTGTATTCAGGTATTTGGAATCTTCAGCGCTTGTCTGGCCACACCTGAAATACTGTGCTCAGTTTTGGTCTTCACTCTTCCAAAAAAGATGTGGACAGGATAGAGTGGGTCCAGAGAAGGGCCATAAGGGAAGGACTGGGAAGCATGCCATGTCAGGCAGGAGATAAGAGAACTGGGGTTGCTGAGCCTTAAAGAAAGAAGTCTTAGGGAAGACCTTATCACCACACTCCAGTATGTAAAGGGTGGCTACAAAGAAAATGGAGACTGCCTTTTTACAAGGAGTCACATGGAAATGACATGGGGTAATAAGTACAAATAAATTCCTGGGAGATTCCAACTGGACACAATTCCCCAACAACGGACGCCTGTAATATAGACCCTTTCATTCAGTCAAATCTTGCTTTGCCATGAAAGGTTGGATCACATGATCTTTGAGGTCCCTTCCAAAGTGGGATTCTATGATTCTATATGTTTACTCCCTCCACCAACCTACTAAGTCAATTTGCAAGTTAGACCCTCTTTTTAAAATACTGGGCATTAATGTTATTTAAAGAGTCTGGCTTTCAAATGGCAATCTATTAAAATATGTATTTAAAATAAATTATGTCAAGTTAAATTACTCGACACCATTTAAGACTTGCATCCATCACATAAACCCCGTGACCAGTGGGTAGGTTGCAGCAAGTAGAAGAGGGGTAAGGATGAGATTTTTCTGTGTAGTTTACACATATAAGGTATTAAAATATCCTCATCTAGCTGTCTTGCAGTCAGTAGTGATAGCTGAAATCATTATTAGTAGCAGTAAGTGAACTGTAGTGATGATTCATTATTCATTTGTGAATAAGAGGCCATATCTCATTCCCATATTAAAATTCAAGTGCTACAATAACCTATCTCATCAATGTTTAGTCCAATAAAAAGGCAGGAAGTATGTTACCTATATCAAACAGGACCATGGCTGAAAACAGTAGCGCACTAACTTTTATGTCCGTCTTCTGCACCAAACCCAAGGTTTTTTACAAAATAATTGTCTGTGAACTCAAATTATTACAGTGAATAGTGGACACAGACCCTCCCACTGAGTTCTTAAACAGAAAGCAAGAATAGTTTTCTGACAATTATAACAGATGTATTTTATAACACTGAAAACTGAAGCATAATGTGAATATTTAAATATTTGCTTTTGCTTATTCCATTTAGAAGTGTATTGATCATAGGACTATGGAAAAACAGTATTAAAACAGATTGTAATAAAGCACTGAGAGCAATCTTAATGGACCTGAGGCACATTACCAAGATAGTCCATTTGTTTCTTTATTACTGCACCTGTATTAAAGATGCTCAACTACAGTACTTTAGAAAGCACCACTAGATACTACAGCTAATGGTATACGCAAGAAGTCTTATAATTTTAAATTTACACATGCACATACAATTTGAAGTCCATTACTTCCTTAAATACAGTTTGTTCTTCCATAGTTTCCTCAAACAAGGGTGTCATGGTTTAAGTTTAGCCATAACTCACCCAGTTCGCTCACTCACTCCCCCCCACCTCTCAAGGCAATGGGGAGGAGAATCGAAAGAATGTGACTCCCACAGGTTGAGATAAGAACAGTCCAGTAACTAAGGTATAACATAAATCACTGCTGCTACCACCAATAATAATAATGACAAGGGAAACAACCAGGGAAAAGAATACAACCGCTCACCACCAATACCCAGCCCAACCAAGCAGTGAATCCACCCTTGCAGGTAACTGTCCCTCGTTTTTACATCCTGAGCATGATGTGCTGTGGTATGGAATACCTCTTTGGTCAGTTTGGGTCAGGTGCCCTGTCTCTGCTTCCTCACGGCTTCCCCTCCTTCCTGACAGAGCATGAGACTCAGAAAGTCCTTGGTCAGACTAAGCAGTAGCTAAAAACATCAGTGTTATCAATGTTGTTCCCAGGCAGAAAGTCAAAAACAAAGCACTGCACCAGCTACCAAGAAGGAAAAAAAATGACTGCTAGTGCAGGACAAAGGGCAAGGTAAGAAAGAAGTAAAACTCAACATTTAACTACTTCTACTAAACAGAAAGTTAAACTACCTCAAATTGGCAATTCATATTTTTTGTAATATAAATACATTCACTGAACATACACCAGAACAGTATTTCTGCAAAAGAAAAGTTAGATAAATAACACTGCATAAATGCAGTTAAATGAACCAAATTATTTCACAGAGAAAGTCTCAGTTCAGTAAGAGCCAGCAATGGAATTCCTAGTACCCTGATGGACTAATAACTAATCCTAAAGAAGAGATAGAGAGTTCTAAGAGAAAAAAGAACTAGACCTCCCATGACCCCAAACAAAAAAGAGAGTGAAACTGATATTGCAGGACTTACGAGGAAAAATGCATGTCAACTCCATTTAAGAATTTGCAGAACACTACTGCAGTGCAATTAGCCTTCCAAAATAAGGAGTAAATTTACATTTTTGTCTCAAGTTCAGTGAATCATATTCTTGGTTCTCAGAGTATGCAATGAAATTCCTCCATGTAATCCTGCCACCTTCTGTTCTGTCAACATCCTTCCTTCTCCTCCCCTCAAAACAGAGCACCATGTACTTTTTCAGAAGTATTCATTTTGATTACAGGTTACCATTTTTCAGCAGGGACTTTTGTCTATAATCTCATGATGAGTGTTATTTCTTAAAGGCCTTGATCCTTGGACAGCATCAGTAAAACCGGAAAGCAAATAAAGCAAACTATTCCTCTGTTATTTCTCCTTGGCACACAGTTTATAGAAGCCTAACTGCAGAGCTTCAGGAAGAACTCCAGGTACTTTAGACACAGCCTAAAGATGCAGCATGATCAGGCTAGATACTTTATACAAGTAATTGCCTTGCGGGTATTAAAATATATATATGCATAATACGAGCAACACAATACAAACATGTACATTCTTAGGCTACTGTGATATGAAATGAAATACTACTAGTTTAAGCTACAACATATATTTTCACTACAAAAATTTCATCATTGCTACAAAATTGTCTTTAAGGCGAGAGGATATTGATGTAAATCATAGTGCAGGAGAGAAGAAATAACCCTGAAAATACTTACTGAAGTCACCTGCGAGAAACACTGCTTCTGCTCCTGGTGCCCACTCTTTGCAATATATTCCACCATCCGCCAATTGGTTAACTCCAAAGGTTTTGTAACTCTTGGAAAACTTATCAAGGCCACCTTCATTTTCCTCAATATTCTTCAAGTGGTTGCAAAATAGAGAATATCTGTCAATGAAAAAAAATACATTTGTAGAAAGTTTAATATCTTTCTTACATTAAAAAGTGTAAGAACATTAAAAACAGAAACATTCAATGAAACACACTGTCAGACTATATCCTCAGATTACAATGCCAGATTCGCTGTTCCCTACAGAGCTAGAGAAACATAATAAATACCAGCCATACACCTTCTCCATGGTTGCTACACAGTGAAAAGTTGTAATCATCATATTTGTCTGTATTTTCTCTATTTTACAGGAATAGTTCACACTTTAAGACTACAACTCCTGATCGGCAGTCAAGAAATCATAGTATAATTACACAACAGGAGAACTTCACACTCGGAACTTCCTAATACTTTTTCTTCCATCTTATTAATGCAGGACAATGACATCCTAGGGAGAAGCATATAAGCCTGCTACACCTCTCACAGCCAGTTTCAATAGACAATCTCAGGACACTGACAAATTTGCAGTACAGCATGTAAATATGGAGAAACTAACACTAGCCTGGCACTCACAGAAAGCAGTTCCTTATGCAACCTCTTTAGAGAAACCGTCAGCGTGACTCTGCAGCCACCTGACACTTCAGAGATTTGGGAAACAAAATTATCACTTGATGGAAGTAATTACACAGGCCGTATCCTATTTATCCCAGTAGGGCCTGAAATGCCTTAAACCTCTCACATAAAAATTTGCTAGTAAAATTTCTCATGTTTTGACATGTTTCTCACAAAAAAGTTCCCACTAATTCAAGAAACACACATCAGCTGGACAATACACACTAGAGGGTCAACTTTCTCTCCTAAGATGTGAGCTACTATGTGATGGAGCACAGCTAAAAGACCTAGTTAAGCATTTAATTAATGCTGCCTGTATGGGGTTTTTAAGTAAGACATCCCCAAGGTAAATTAGAAATGAGTTTATGCTTCCCATAAATGGAAAGGAGATTCCTGAAATGTTAAACACTAATAAGAATCCCATCAAGAACAACTTGCCTGCCTTATACACTTATTGCATTTTGAAAAAGGAAATAGCAACAGGAAAGAAGCAAACAGCACTATGGGATAACACCTTTTTAGTAAAAAGGAGGCAGCCACTTGCAGTGTCAGAACTGGGATACTGCACTCAAATTTGTTTTAAAGTTATGTTTTTGAGCTGGCCCATTATTAGATAAAAGTATAAGATTCAAATGTCTATTTACTGGTGAAGGTAAAATAACACAACCTATGCTCATTTAGCATACTATGACTACTTTTAAGATTAATCTCCCAGCAAGTTTTTATTATGAAGACTTATGCTCACCTTTGAAAACAGCAAGACTTGAAAATGCCCCAGGATACACTATAGCAAATGCACTTACAACTTCTTGCCCATACACCTGCATCATTCCTTTACAATTCGCTCATGGGTATAGTCCTCAGAAGCGTGTTACTAACTACGACTGCTCAGCTTCATTTATAGTGCTTGAGGGAGAGTATTTTCTCAGATTTCCAAGTGTAAGTGTATTATATATACACACAAACCCAGACGACTGACTTAAATTTTAGCTAACTGTAATCACAGAAAGATTTATATAAATAAAACTTAAATACAGAAACACTGAGCAAGTCACAAACAGCCTTAAAAGCTCAGTATATGGCATTTGGTAAAGGCAAAATTACTCCATTCTTGAACGGTTCTTGGGGAAGGGAGGGAAGGGAGGGAAGATTTTTGATTTGTATAGTTTTCAAATTTTAAGCCTTTTTTAATATATATAGGTTACATCAAGCAAGCTGACCATGGTATCTGTAAATCCATACTTCTCAGCCATACATAAGCCGTTTGAAAATTGCTGCATGTCACATGCATTATTTTTAACTAGTTCCACTGCAGCTGAAGCAAGAATCCTTTTGTGTACACCATAGGAAGCTGTTTTAACTCCCAAGGAGAGTTAACTGAAGCAACGAGTTTGACACACTTGAAATATAAAAGGTGTTTTTGGAGTAGGCTACCTACTTAAAATTAATCTTTTTCACCCTGTATTTTGTACAAGCACATTACCAAAGCTTTAAGAACACCTTTTGTTGGATGTGGCATTTCTCACATGCAGGACAAAATGGTAAAATTCATCCTTAAACACAAGTTAGTCATACAGATCTCTGAAAGATGCAGAGGAAAGAAATGATACATTTATTAATAGAGAACAGCAGGTCACAGAGGACTGAAATCTCTGAAGAGAAAAGAAAAAGGACGTGATACATAACATAGAGGCACACACATGCTCATGACCCAATGCCCTTCCTCAGAGTCCTCCCTAGCAAAGGAAAAATTAAGCCCATTTATTTCATTCTGAAGAAATAAGCAGCAAGCAGATGTTGGATTTGAGACTGAGTTTATGGGGTAGAAGGGATGAAAATGGACTTTCAGAAAGCAATTTTGTGATTACTGACAGTAATAAACACATTGTAGGCTCTAGATTCTTGTTATAAAAGCAGTAAGAGTACATCCACTGGTCTTAATTTTTTGTTTTCAGTAAATTCAAAATTTAAGCAAGCACTGAGACCATAACACAGATTACGATAATTAATAGGTGAAATTATCATAAGGATTACTATAAAGAAAAAATGAAACAAACATACTCTTTTTGCTTACTTTTTTTTTTTTTTGGAAAATTACGTGTTCAATAATAAGTCATTCATTGTGGAGGATGGGGAGGTCACAGAAGAGAGCAGAATACAGAAGTTGCTCATCAGGAATGCAAAACATTATTATAATCGTAGCTTAGTGATAGAGCAAGTCATTTTAGGTATTACTGCCGCATTATCGTTGCAGAAGTCATATGTTAAACAACAATGGGTCTCCATAGTTGTTTTTAAATTATAATCTAAAAGTCATTCAGTTTGGGGTTTTTTAACCACCTCCTGAAATTATCAAACATAGAACTCTATAGTTTGCACAAAGTTCACGAATAAGAAAGCCCAGGAGCTTCTGAAATGGTTCAATTACTTGTGCTGTAAACTATTCTGAAAACTAATCTCAGGAAATGAAACTCATCCAGACACAGAATAAGGTTACCTGTCACAGAAGGTCTTACAAAACAGCAGAAGCATAGTTGTGTATCCTGCTGCTGCTTTAAAGGAAAGAATTGAGAGCATGCTCATGACCAGATTTAGGAAACTTAAGGTTTTGCTTTCACAGAAATTTTAGCTTTTATTTCTATGCTGCTGAAGATTGTGAAAGACTTTTTTTGATCCGCCAGACAAACTCCAGGATTGCACACAAAATGACAGGAAAACTTTTTTGTTCCAAAGATATGTATTGTTCACTGATAGCATTCAAGTGTTAAAAGAAGAGCTAGAGACATTACATTGTTAAGACTGGAAGTTATGCCATGTTCAATTATGCATCTATACTTGTATGACATATACATAGTCAGACAGACCCTGGACACATGGGACACTTCAAAAGAGAGACCAATCTTGTAAAATTCGGGACGTGTGAACAGAATCAGCAAGAGCATCCAGACCTGCTAGACAGGACAAAAGGCTGATGCCTGCTTTTACACTTTTCAAGTCTTCACAGCTTAATGAGTGACTGCAAAACTTAATATTTTTCCACTTCCCTGCATTAAAGTTGACACTGAAGAGGATTACAAGGTAAAAACTATACACAGGTGTACTTTGACAAGTACAACCATTACCTCTGGGACAAAAAAAACAGAGCAACAACAGGATCCACTTAACATCAGGTACAGAGGTCTCAACTGGAAAAAGCTGTACATTAAGCCCCTCACTACAGGCAGGCACAACACACATCTGACAAGTGCAGGCAGCAGAAGGGGCTACTTTCACTGTATTCCTTACTCCTAGAGTTCTTATGAAAAAAAAACAAGCTTCTCAATTCAAGCCCCATATCTATTCGTTTTACCTCTGTTAACAGACCGATGGATTTTAGAAGCACAATACTGAAACTGTTTTTTCTTCAAACTTACTGGAAAAAAGGACCTTGTAGTCTTAAGCCTTTGTCCAAATACATATACAACCAGCTTCAAACAAGACATTTGGTAACAGAAGCCTATTTTTACACCAGCATTTTTTCCACTACTACATCACTGTGAAGTACTAGTAACCGTAAACAGGGTCATGACAGTCTTTTTGTTGTTACATTCATAATTTGTAACACAGCATTGCTCTAAATCCCATGCTTTATATGCAGCATTGTTTAAAGCTTTACAATAGAAGGGTAGGAATCGGCTGACTTTCCATAGCAGGAGGATTAAAACATCAAGCATGAATTAGTATAATGGCTATGCACAAAGTATCTTGCTAATAAAAAAGCCTTCACAGTGAAGGAGTAGAAGCAGCATTGTCATTAGCCACTTCAAGGATTTACATTTCAGATGAGAACTTATTCCTCACACTGCCACCACTAAAAGATCCTCAAATATTTTGTCTTAAGAATCCCTAGAGATCTAAAACCTATAGAGTAGAAGTATGCAATTGTCAGAAAAAGAAGGCCTGAAGTCTTTCAGTTCAATGCAAAGCTACGCAGTTCTTGCCCAAAGAGTGTTCTATTTATTTGGTAACCATGATATACAAAACTCTCCTGATGCTGCAGTTTCTATCAACCATTGCCTTCAGTCCGAGGCATATGGTAAAACTAGTAGCCTCAGCATGAAGGATAAAAGAAATGTAAGCCTCCCCAAAGCCAACTGCCTTAATGAAATAAGACTTCTGGCACACTACTAAATAAGTATGACAGTAGGTCAGGATACTAAATTAGGGTTCACATAAACCCTTCAGGTCTTTTACTCTTCCAAGGAACCAGAGGTAGTAACTCCTTCCTGGCCACCCTGTAGAACAACAAAAAGGTATTCTAATATTTTAAGCTTAGATTTAACCAGATAAACTTGAGTTTCTTATGCATTACAGGAATTTAAACAGAAACTAGTATACCTACAAAGACCTTAGAAGCATGCAACACACACTCATTTAATCGGTCTGGTGCTGCACTCCAAAATAGCTGCAAAGTTTCAGGACATTTTTATGCCCATTCTCATACCTCTTTATAAAGTTCTAGTTATTGCAGTTCACAGAAGCATCAGCTTCTTTTAAGACCTGTGGTGTCAGCACTGAAATTGTACATTTTAGTCCCTTTTCTGCTTATGATGCTGATTTCAGGAGCTACTCGTCTTTTTAGGTGTTTTTTTTTTTTTTTGTCCACATCAGCTTTTGTGTCATAATTTAGTTCTACAATATTGGCCCAGTATTAACGCCAATGGTATCTCTGCAGGTGTCAAAGGGAAAAGGATGTAAACAGAAATGCCCCTCATAGTTGGTACTCTGTGGCCAAATCCTCCCTCTTTGCAATAAACATTTACAGTAGTTTCAATGTTAAAAATAAAGCCAGAGTCCAAAGAATATAAAACTCTTGGCTACATCCATTACATTTCTTTACACTTCTTCCAATGTAGGCATTGGAAAGGCTGAAATACCAACAACAGAAAGGGGAAAATGGTTTGGTTCATCCCCTTCCTCATTTAATCAATGAGCCTTAAGCAAAACTGATTTAGAGATACCACTTATCTACTTATCAGCTTAATCCTGAAGCTTCTTAGGAGAATGCTGTCTCTTACTGCCAACCTTCCACTGTTCCCTGCCACAGAAGCAGCTGTATCAGCATTACAGTAAAACAGTGAATAGGGAAGTGAAGAGGCCATCAAATCCTGTCTTGTACCATCACAGATGTATCACGAACAACACTATTCATAAAGTTGCTGAGACTTCTGAACTCCATTCTCAAAACCACTTTGGGTCCCCCCCCCAGTTTATGACTGGAAAACTGCTAGAGCGCTTTGCAATCTTAGGATCTTCCCAGCATCCCTGCACAGCAGCTGTTTGAGGGCTAACATATCATCACCCTCTGCTCCAAAATTACACTCACCTGAAAATCTCCTTCAGCTTTCTAGCTATAGTACTCAGGGATAAAGAACAGGGCCCTGCTGACTCCCTGGGCATTTTCAGTTGAGGGATTTTGATTTTAAAGCATTTGTACATCTTGAAAAGAATAACTTAAACCATTACATCCCTGAAACAACACTGAAATTGCATGCTGTGTTCACAGTTGTTGAATGAAGCTCACTGTGACAGTGCAGGAAGTCAGAGGCCAGAGGCAGGGCAGCAATGAAACCACATTCACCAACTGAGATGGAGAAACTGTCAAAACATTCTCTGTTAAGGTATAGCTGCACTCTATCTTATGATTTCTATGAACAATCAAAAGGGTTTAGAAAAAAAAAAAACACTAAAGAGTCACAGAATCAGAGAATGACACATTTCTTAGGGTTGGAAGGGACCTCTGGAGATCTAGACCAACGTCCCCCCAAAATAATAACCAGTGTAGGTGCACTACACATTCACTAATGTAATACTGTTTATAGATTATTCCTTGTGCTATAGAGAAGTAAACTGTCACAATTTTTATAGGTTTATTTCCCTACAGTAGCATATTATTCAAATAAAGCCACACTTTGAAATTTAGATGATAAGGAATTGAAAATTGCTGATTTTAGTTCTGATAGCCTACTGCAGAAATGTGAGAAGAGATTAACAGCTGGTTTTGAATTATATACCAAGAAAGTCTCAAGAGCCGCAGTTCTCCTGATATCACAGGGAACCCATTCTTTAGAGAATGACGTCCAAAACCTTGCAATGCTAACATCAACTAGGAGTGACAGGTACTCTCTAAGTGTCCATGCTGAACATGTAAACAGCAAACACTTCTTTCAAAAAGCTCAATAGCTACAGAAGAGGAAGAACTGTTTGAACATTAAGATGTGATGACACTTCGGTCAAACTTCTGTACTTAAGCAGCCCTTCTCACTTTGCATCCAGTCAGTCATGATCATTTGCAGCAGTGAAGTCTGCTCAGAGAACTATGTTAAAAAAACAGACTCCCTACAGTCTGCCACAACCCTCAGAGTAACTAGTCAGATTAAACAACCAGCATGCTATGGCATTTCATACAGCCTGCTTACAAATAGGCATTCCTGCCTCTAAATTTGATCTGATACATCTACATAGAGACACACAGTCCAGGCTCTCTGATCTCCACAGCGCAGTCCACTAAGTGCAACATATATCTTTAACCACCACACATAAATCTCAGAAGTGATAACTGCCACCTCATGAAGCACAGCTGAAGGTCTCCGATAAAGACTGTGCTGTACTCCCACTGAGTTTTCCTGGAAAGCCAGGATAGAATTAATTTCTCTCAAGGTAATCAAAGGAAGAACACATGGCAATATCAAACTGGACAATCAATCATCACTAATAATGCCCATTTCTATTCCTTCTGTGACATTAACCACTTGAAAGAAGAAATAAAACGAAATAAAAGGATGAAAATATAAATTTAAAATGAAGATACAAAACCTCTAAGTATTTCAAAATAAAGAGCATGGAGCCATTCACAAGTCACCTTTAATACTGCTGCTACCACTTGGAAGATGCAGTCGTACTTTCACTGACACCAAAGCCAGTGCAGAGTTCCTGGTCAGATTACAGAGTCCTTGATTCTCATCTTCTCCTTTACTCTGTAATTAGTTATCTCACTCAGTCATCATTCAGCTGCTTAAGGGAATGGACTGAAGGAAGAAGACGGGAGTAGGATGGATCAAGTTTTTCCCAAAGCAAATTTCTACAGTCCAACAAATCAAATATATCATACCACACAACTGCAATTCTGTGGCAAAAGCAAATTCTGTTTGCAGTTGCTTCAACTTCACTTGTTACTAGTGAAAAAAATAAACAAAATAAAAACAGAAGCCTTGATTTTACTTCATTCTTTTCTCCACCTCCCTTTAGTCAGTTTTCAATTGACTATTCAGAGATTTACACAACAGCAAGTAAAGGCTCAGTAAATCTCAAGCAGAACTGCAGATCTACTATATTTTAACTTGTATCACCTTTATAGTTTCAGATGACTGACTTGCACTTTCTGCATAGAGAAGCCCTCTCACATTCAGGTAATCTTTTTAATATACATTTAAATAGATTAAGTGACACCAGAATGCATGTAACCTTGAAGTGATAGAACATTGTGAGAATTATGCTCTAGGAGTACAAGATAGCAGTGGGTGATGTTTACAGGCAGACAGAGATAGCCATTTAATCTTACTTTTCACATGCATAAAAAGCAAGATGTTACATATTTCTGACACCATGGTTTTGAGAAGTTTGTGCCTGCCTAAGTCTGAATTTTCCACGGGTTCTAGCTCCTCTAGCAAATTTTTCACTACACAAGTACTTTTGCCTCTCTCCCAAGCCAGAAGCAATTAAACACACATTTTCAGCTGAAAACTAAGGATTCTGTGGGTTATCCAATGATATTAAGTTTCTTTCATGTGTAAGAAAATTGTTATCCAAATAATTTAAGGATAGTTATTACAATAAGGCACTAACACAGTTAAACCATTTATGTTATGACTTGTACTGAAAAAGTGCTTTATTACTAATAAAAAGACCACCCAGAGAAACTGTAACAATAAGCAAGAAAGGCAAAAACTTCAAATTTTTTTTCTCTGCTATGCAGATAATGAGTAATTCACAGCTCTCTTTGGATGTTCCATTACTTCAGTACGTTGGTGTAACACAGCTCTGCATCTCAAACTAAATGCAGTATCTTATTTTAAGAAATACTTGCTTGGGGACAATAAATGAGTGATCACTTGCTCTGTTGCAAGTTGATGATACAGGACAAGTAACTGGTCAATGTTTTTTAACATCATTTGAAGTGTAATGACAGCCCTAACAACAACATGCAGTTGAGTACATGGGAGCATGACAAAACAAACCTGGCAGAAAACAAAGGGAAGCTACAGAGCTTTTCTTGACATTCTACCAGCAGTTGCTGTCTCTAATAGAAGTGTAAAGACCTATGAAGTCTAATAAAGATTAATACCCTCCAGTAGTATTTTAGCAAGAAGATTAGCTGCTGACTTAAGCTGTGGCACTGCACCTTCTGCAAAACACAAGGGACTAGAATCAAGCCTCTTCTCTACTTTAAACATGAGGATAATTTAGTGGCTTCACCAGCATTTGACAGCTATAATGTTTTTGCCATCATCCTCATAACAAACACCATTCAATTCAGAACCAAAGCAGAAGTGATCACAAGGTGTATCAAACTCAAACTTAACACAATCATTTAGTAATAATTGCTACACTACTTATCTAAGCCAGCCCCATTTCTAAGACCACTTTTCCCCACAGTATTTAGAGGCTCTCTTGCACATATCCACATTTATTCATTTATGATCCCCTTCAGTTTATTAAAAACACATGGATGCACCTCACAGGATAAGTATAATGAATTACTAGTGGTTAGAAAGAGCAAGAGGAAATTTCTTTCCATCAGAAGCCTAGCAGACTACTTAGAAGCATCAACTGAACCTAGAGAGGAGAAGAAAGCATATACATAACTATTAACACTTGCTAACAAGAAAGCCATCTCTTCCCCTCTCCTGATATAAAGCTGTATAGTTACTTCTTAAAAATTAAAAGATACACCCTCAAAAAACACATCCACCCTCAAAATCATTATGATACTGAACTGTGTTACAGCTTCCTGGAACAGCACAGCTATGGATACTCTATCTGCCAAAGCACTCGAGTTCCCTTGTCATGACCAAACAGTTGAAATAAAACAGCAATACAAAATCATAGGAATTCTGCATGTTTTCTTTTTTTTTTAATCTGTATATAAGGAAACAATTATCAGTAGCATAATTCATCTATGTAGTTTTACACATCCTATACATATGGGATTTCTGCATTTAACAGTCACTGCCTCCCTGTCCTGCTGCAAAGTAGTGTAAATTATGTATTAATTGTACACTAAAACCCCTGCTTTAGCTACAACAATCTGATTCTGTGTGATGGTATCTGAAGCAAGTTGAGTTCTTTTTGCATTAACATAGCTACAGAGAAAATCCATCATATTTGAGCAGAAAGCTACAGAAATGTAGAGACAGATTTCTTTCTTTAAATCAGTAGACTAGGACTGTGTTAGCTCATGTTTCATATTACACAAGAGAAAATAAACTGAAAGGTCAGTTGAACAGTTACAGCATTGCCCTTTTCCAAGGTAATCAGCAGAGCATGTAGCAAAGACGTGAACACAAGCGTGACTGGAAAGACAGTAACTGATAAAGAAGCTTTTGCTGCCAAAGTATGAGGGACAAAATACCATGCTCTCAGTACCCATGGATGAGTGTGGCATACTGCAGGCCTTACTTCAGTAACTCTGATTTATTACTTTAATTTAAAATTGTGGGTTTTTTTTTAAAAAAAAAACATTCAGGTTTTTATATTACTAAAGCACACCAGCATATGCAATACTGGACATTAATCACATTCTCAGGTAAGCTACAGGAACAGTGTTGTTATTAATTTGTTTATAATGAGGACATGATACAGACAAAAATTCTGTTTTACCAGTGCATTTTTAATTTCAGTACAAAAATCCTCCTTATTATTCAGTACTATTTAACTGGAAGCTGTAGGGCTCCCCCATATTAAAACCAGTATATTTTTCCTCTTGGAAGCATGTATTTGTTAGTGGAACATTCCAGAAAACAGTTTCATCTCCTCATATTAACATATGCTTAAAAGCACTATAATCTGCAAATAATTCAAATCTTTCATTTACCAGAATGAAGCTGTAAATAACAGGATATCAATTCCTGTTTGATTCCACAGCCAACAGACTGTGTTAATAGATATCAAGGTCTAGCTGGGGGAAGAGCCGGTGATTCCTACACCAGTACAAAGTTGAAATCCCAACACAAACTAACAGCAGTAGGTACACAAGAGGCTTCAGGGAAAAAAAAAGAAAAAAAATCACAGCTGTTCTTAAGAATTTATAAAATGCCTCTTTGTGGTCAACTGTTGTTACCTCTTGCAGGTCTTCAGTAACCTGGAAGTGTCAGATAGTACCATTTCTAGAACAATCATTTGCGTGCTCAGAACCAGTCCACAGACCTCCTGTGGGCTGAGAAAGTTCTGCATATCATGAAAGACAGTCTGAACTTCAGTAACTATTCAATTTTAGCTGTTTAAAGCTATTTTAAATGTTACGGATTTTGCCACAGCATTATACATAATCTGTCACAGAATCATAGAATAGTTAGGATTGGAAAGGATCTTAAGATCATCTAGTTCCAACCCTCCTGCAATGGGCAGGGACACTTCACACTCAACCATGCCACCCAAGGCTATTTCCAACCCGGCCTTGAACACCGCCAGTGATGGAGCATTCACAACTTCCCTGGGCAACCCATTCCAGTGCCTCACCACCATCACAGTAAAGAATTTCTTCCTCAGATCCAATCTAAACTTCCCCTGTTTATGTTTGAACCCATTATCCCTTGTCCTATCAATACAGTCCTTAATGAAGAGAACCCCCCAGCATTCCTATAGGCCCCCTTCAGTCATCTGTTTCTTTTTAAATGTCTTTTCCCTGCCCATGGCAGGAGGTTGGAACTAGACCATCTTCAGGCACTTTCCAACCTTAGCTATTCTATTATTCTAAATTTCAGTTTCAAGTCTGCTGCACCAGTTTGACTTCCATGTTCTTAGTAATGCTGCAAATATTGTCTACAAAACAGGAAAAAGCTTTTAAGTCAGAAGTCCCTCCTAACTATTTCAAACAAAACACCAGATACTCCTTACTACCATAGCCACTTGACCCACTTTAGCAGGCTCATCGCAGTCAAAATAGTTACACAATTTTTTTAACAGAAAACTGTACAACTGCTCAAGCAACAACTTCATCACTAATTTCTGTAAGTTTTACTTTACCTCCTACTCAAATATGTTCCAGAAATTTAAAACATCCTTATTCAGTGGATCAGATCAATGACTTTTATAGACAAGCAGTTCACCATTTGAAAATCACTATTAGAAACTTACATTAGATAGCTAAATAAATACCTTCTCATCTGATAACTACCAAACAAACCCTCTATTAGTACAGGGCTGTTTCCTTCCCAAAGTTGAAACAGATTTAAATGGATAGCCATGTTAAAAGGCTGTCAAAGATGGCTAAGGGAAAGGTACTCACAGCAACACTTGGCTTCCTTACTACTGCACCAAGTCTTGCTCCTTACAACAGTTTTTCTCTCCTCTAATGTGACCATAAACCTACAGAATCTTACATAATTAGATAGCTTTCTAAATCTTATTAGTTTAGCCTCAATTTTAGAATGTGTATGTATTCATACACCACCTAAAAAAATTGTTTTCCCCTCTCTCATGCAGAAAAATATTCTCCTAATGTAGGTTTCTCCCTGGCCTTTAAATACTTGTCACCCACTTTTAACATTACCTCCCTGTATTTTATTGTGACAGAGAAGTTCTCAGTATTCCAAGAAAGAAAACCATGTGTGAGATTTTTACATGCAAAGAATAGATAGATAAACAAGTATTAAACATGGGACAAGAAGGAAGGTATACTTTTGTTTTTGTTGCTGACCACTATGCCAGTTTGGATCAGTGCTCATTGGTTTGATCAAGGAGTTTTCTATTTAGGCTCAGTAGCTGTATGGGGCTGCTCAAATAGACCATGCATTCAGCTCGACAAGCATGCCTGGTCTGCTAGCTGAGTTCCCTGTAATGGTGATGAAGACAAGTTGCCCTTTTGGAAGACAGGTATAAGGAAGAAAACACTGCCTCCAGTGACTAAAAATAAGACCTGGAAGGATTTAGGGGTGCAAGGAGGAACACCACCTTCTACATCACCACACCAGGTTCAGGCACCTTAGCAGAATCACTTATACTGGCTTCACAGCACAAGCTTGTCTACATTCAATTCTTAACTGCTTTCACTGCAGAAAAGACCAACAAGGAAAGCCAAGCACTCAAACATTTATAAAGCCGACAGAGTGTTGATAATTTATTGTCAACATACTAGAAGTATAATTAAAACTTGTGTCCTTAAATGTCTGTAACTAGGTCTGTGTAATCACATCTAGTCTCACAGAAGATGACCAAGCAAAAACCATGTATTGCTGTTGACTGCTGCTGTAAATAGCTGTATGCAGCAGCCCCTTTCTGGCCAAGCAACTTCAAGGTGCAATCTAGAAAGCTGCTCTTTTTCCAGACTACAGTAAAAAAAAATATGAAAATAAGAGCTACAAGTTAACTAATTCATATCATCAAAAAAAAAAAAAAAGCAGTGTAAGCATCACATTCTCAAAGGTATTATACTAAATACTCAAATCTCTTTGAAAAACAGAAGAGTTTGGATTTTACATAGTCTGGCTATTCCTCCAAAACATTAAGCTACTGTATCTCCTTGACACAACCTTTAATCTGACTAAAAAAAACACAAGTTGCTCCATGCCAGAAATTTGTTAAGCACTTAACTGTAGAAAGAGCATGACTCAGCAGTTGCTGGATTCATCCCAACCACATGCCCACTTTCACATTATTAAAGCTCATAAGTACTTATGACAGAGCTTCCAAGACATCTGTCTTCTGATGGTACTGTAGCTGTATTTGATGTGGCAGGGGCAGTCTGATAATCATAGAAGTCACCATTACTTTGCAGCCTCCAATCACGTTAAGTCTCTTGTCTATAATGAGACTTGTCTCTCACAACATTAAGAAACTTGTGATTAAAGCTTTGAATTTATATGACTAAAGGAAACTGTAAACAGAAGAGAGGCAAGAATATTAACTAATACTGCATTATTATGCAAGACAAGACATCTATGATAAATGACTCAAGACTTATCGAGACAGTGAAGTTTACATCAGAATTTTAAATATTCAAAGTGACGAGGTATCTTGGGACACACAAAGCTGCTCGTGACAATTCAGAGGGTGGGAGAGAAGGAATAAAAACACCACAAACTTAAGAAGACTTGGCATTGCCATGGTTAGTCATCTTGATATGCATCACACCCAAGTGCAACTGGAGTCTTACTCTTAGGAAGTGCTACAGGAAGGCTCCAAAGGCCATGGAATATTAATTTCTAGTATTAGACAAATGTTAAGAAATACAAGATGAACAAGCTGTCTACTCAGTGGAGAAAATCCATTTTTGGAATTTCAGATTCATCTTGACTGATTAAGACTACATGCACATTCTAAAACATCTACTGAAGTTAGGTAAGTCTTTCACATCAAATTTTGACGTAAGCTTTATTTACACAGAACCTTTTGTTTACAAAATTAGTATTACTAAACAGCCACTTCAGATGGATAACCTTAAACAGTAAAAAGGTTGATCAGTACAGTATATGGACTATGTTGGATAGCATTCCCCTTTTTAGTAATTTTTCACCCTCATTATGACAGTCCTATGACTATTTAGTATGCTTTTTCCTCTTTATAGAGGAATTTAGACAATTTACACTGGATGATCTGCTTGAAAAGTTGTATTTGAAAGTACCTGTCTATCTTTAAAGTATAAACTAGAAAAAGAAGTGCACTATAATCTTGATTGAAAAAAAAAATAAAATATGTATACATTTATCTACAAATCTGGGTGCTCATTCTCCCTTCTCCCACCTGAAACGCACAACACAAAAGTAGCATCTGCAATTGGAACTAAGCCTAGGAAAACACTACTAGCTCCAATTCTCAACCTGGATTGTTGCCAAAGTAAAGCCTACAAACTGAAGCCAAGAAGGACAGCAGGTTAGTCCCAAAGCTTCAGTGAGCATAGCTTCCTTATTTGAGGTCAACTTCCTATGAACCAGCACAAGGGAATAAAAGAAGAGAAAAATTATAAGCCAACAACTTTAGATGTTCACATTCTGTCAGGAAATTAACCTCTTCATTTATGAGATATGCATCAAGAATAAAGCTGGTAGTGACTTCTGACACATCACGGAAGAAGAAAATATATTGTTAGGTACACAAAGGATTAGCATCTAATGCCAGTTATAAGTCTTTTTCAATTGTCACCTGAGTTGGTATAAGATGAGACACTTTAGTATAAAACAGATGCAAGAATCGTCTACTTAGCACCACTTTTATCAGAAGAGAAAAAATCCCTTAGGACCAGGGCCCTAGACAGGGTGCAGAATTTTTATCCCAAGTTTCACACCCAAGAGAGCAAAGACCTCAACGATCCAGTCCCAATTCAAAACTGAACTGGTTCTGAGCAGGAGGCTGGGACACAGATAGCATCCAGAGATCACATCCAACCAGAATTGTTCTGTGAATATTTAGTACTTTACATCTACTGAAACTTGTTCTGCTTAAAATATCCCCAAAGTACATGGGAAGATGCATGAGAACAACAATGCAGATAATAACAGAAATACTCAAGTACTGCAAATACCAAAGCATTCTAATATGTCTTAGATTACTGGCAATCACATACACCTCCCCTACGCTTGCATTCACTTTCTTTGTATGCGTATCAATTTCCTTACAATTTCTTTCAGGGTTTACAAGTGGATCAGTTGATGAAAGAGTATAAACAGAAATAACAGGGAAAAAGAAAATCTTAATCCAAAGTTTCTAACCTAGCAAATGATGCATTCATTGCCAAAACACATGTACAACCCTACTGCCATCTCTGCTGTTTTACAAATACCTGTTTATATCTTGCAGATCATTAGACTTTTATACTACCAGATGAAAGCTCATATCACTCCAAATTCTGAGGTTTCTATGATGCCTCTTCCCTTCTGTAGAGGAAAGCAAACCATAGCAGGACAGCCACCATAATGCATAACAGCAAGACCCAGAAAACTCTGGACTTTAACTGTCTTTCACTATCTTTGCCAATACAGCTGTTCATGAAAACTCTGTCTTGATCAGCCTATTCTGCACAAAGCTCTAGAAAGCCAGAAAAGTCATTTACAAGCTGAAGGGGACTGAGTACTTTCTTTGCATTTTTTTTTTGAAAACCAATAAATCTTCTGCAAAATAGATTCCATAGGTCCCCCCCAACAGAAATAGCTTATATTTTTTCTCCTGGTTATCACTTATGCATTTCCATCATCAAAAACATCAAAGCCAGGTTTGGAGCCATCAGGCCAAAATGATGTATTCCTGGGCCAGAAGAAAACAAGTGTCAGCTTTCAATTACTCCAACAAGGTGGTAAGCAGCTGCTTTAGTGATTTTAAGGTTTTATGTCATTGTTTCTCTATCACAGTTGTCTCACCATCCTGTTCCAATTAGCAGTACTCCCTGGAAATACCAGGAGTAACACTACAGGAAAAAAAAAAAAATCAAAATACAGCACAGGCAATTTCTGGTGTTTATTCTCTTGCTTCTTCACCTTGTCATCATCACTAGGGCCCTTGATTTATGGAATACCAAAGGCTAAAACATATACCTGTTCAACTCCACAAGACATATGTATTGAGTATATACTAACTACTGTAACAGGCATGATGGTAAGCACTATGTTGTCTGATAGCTATCATGGAGTAATATTGACAGAACATACATTATAAAAGGTTCTAGAGTCTGAAAGCCTTCTCCCTTCTGACAAGTCGCTGGATTTCTTAAAAGTTTCTGTCAGACAACCCACAAAGTTTGGTAAAGATGCCCCAGAAAAACTAAGTCAAGATATTGCCCATATTCTGTTTTCTTTCTCAGCACATCTGGGTTTGTTTTTTTTTTTTGAAAAAGGAAGGACTGGA
This sequence comes from Forpus xanthops, assembly GCA_032466535.1. Taxonomy (NCBI): domain Eukaryota; kingdom Metazoa; phylum Chordata; class Aves; order Psittaciformes; family Psittacidae; genus Forpus; species Forpus xanthops. Next base: position 26,237 of record JASSUY010018037.1, read on the forward strand.
CAGACAAAACTTAGTCTGGAAAATGTCAAGAAAAAAAATAGAAAAGTGTCCTGGGTTCAGCAGTTGCAGTCATTGTTTCTCCTTCTTAGTTACTGGTGCAGTGCTCTGGACAGAAAGCCATTGTAGTTTACTACTGACCCATTACTTTCTTTAGCACAGAATAGATGTTGTTGCTTTTATTATACAAACCAAATTAAGAAAAACTACCTGTGAAGAAATCTCAGTGCCGTTTTTACAATTAAACAGCCAACTACATACATACGCTGCTGACAAGTCAACACCAAGAACAAGCCTTTGAAATTGATAATCCACAGTAACCAGAAAAGCCAAATACCTGAAGCCCAATTTGTTTCCTCTTACTGAAATCCACAAGTTGCAGAAGCATGGTGTCAGTTTGTATTTCAATCAGTCACAACATCTAGAGGACACAATTACCTAGAAGCTGTCTCTAACCTTTCAAAATGTAAAGACTACTGTTCTAGAACCAGGTTTACATTAAAGGTGCTTGTTAACATATTAGCAAATGCTACTGGTGAGCCATATCCTGTTTGCTGCAAGTGCCCTTAGTGCAGATGCCATTCAACCAAAGTATTCATCACTAAATGTTTTGTTTGGGTTACAGTGGGCCCAGCAACAACATATATTACCAAAAGCATGCTCTGGCACCTATGAACTGTGTTCACTGTACAATCACTCTACCAACACTGTATGCTATACTAGTGACATCTTTCTGTAGAAATTTTCTACTTTCTATGGACTTCCTACTTCAATACCACCCTTTTCTGGTTTCCTTGACAAGCAATGCAATGATTTTCCAACCCAGAACTGACTAAGCATTTCTGACTAAATACTGTTATAATTGAACATTAACTGACAGCTACTGGATTTGCAGCAAACTACACTGATCCCTGCTATGTAAGAATGAACAAGCTGCTCAGAGGGATATGTGTAAAAGTATCAATCTTGACAGACCTGCCATTTCCTACCTCTGTAGGGTCTGGGAGATGTTTCTGTCAGAAGTCATTATTGTCAAAATGTTCCAAGATGACAGAGGACATAATTACCACTCTAGCTACCTCTATTTAAGTTGGAAACAAAGTGGACTATGGCTGTTACTGAAAGCTAAGTCTGATGCCCACTTTGACAATACATTATGGAAAGTGATGGCTTACTTCTTGTTCTGCAATTCAATGGCCCACAGTCACATTTTTGCTTCTGGTATTAAAGAAAGTGTATTCATTGCTTATGTAATTGTTTCTGCTATTTACTGTTAAGCAAAAAAAAAGCCAAATACGTTGACCAAAATGCACAACCAGTGATAGTCACACTCAAAGACATCACTCGCTATCTTAATAATACTCAGTCCATAACTTCATTGCCCAAAAGAGATCCTATTCAGAAGGCAAAGGTATTTTAATCCAGTCATTGTTACTGCGCAGTAACAACATTCCTGGTTTACTGGCCGTGCTAATAGTTGATATCCAGGCACTAGTTAGGTTAAATTTGCTGAATTTCAAGTGAGAATGATCATTAGGTCTACTCATGTACCTAATCTTTTAGTAGAGCTTTTTACATATTTTCATGGAAAGGGTGGCCACCTTAGGGCAGTGGACAAGATGTGCTAAAGATACATTCCTGTGGAGTCACAAGGTTAAGAAAGAATCCCCTTGCTTTCCAGCTGATCATCAGATACTATAAGGGCTGGGAGCAGCTGGACCAATTGTAGACTTGGTCAACAGCTTATGTCTAAGGATTGGGCATACTGCTTGTACCTTCTTGTCCAAATTTGTCCCACACACTAATACTGTCACATTACAAGGGGCGCTTCCTCAAACCCTTTATGTTTGACCAGCCTGCCAGTTTCCCAGGAAAGATGAGACCACTGTGGCCAACCAGCCCATATGCATCCTGGTATGGGGACCCCAGTGGACAGCCCACCATATCAAAGGCTGATTCGACCAACCTATGCAAGGACCTGCACTGACAGCATCACCAAGTCATAGAATCATAGAAAAGAATCCGAACACCTAGTTTTGGAAAGGATCTTAAGATCATCCAGTTCCAATCCCCCTGCCATGGGCAGGGACACCTCACACTAAACCTAAGACTTCATCCAACCTGGCCTTGAACACCACCAGGGATGGAGCATTCACAGCTTCCCTGGGCAACCCATTCCAGTGTCTCACCACCCTTACAATAAAGAACCCCTTCCCTTATATCTAACTTGAACTTCCCTAGTCCATTACCCCTTGTCCTATTACTACAGTCCCTAATGAAGAGTCCCTCCCCAGCATCCTTGTAGGCCCCAATAAGTCCAATTCCTTATTTCAAACAGTGACGTCTCCAGAGACTTACACAAAATGGACTTCAGCCAAAGTCTTTTATTATGCAAAATACAAGTTTGTGACAGGATAAGGTTAAGGCACTGTCTGCAAAAACAAGCTTTAAATGATACACAACCAGACTATAATCCATAGCAACACAAGTTTCAACTTTCTACCTTTACACCTATGGAGCTTCAGTGACTCTAGTCATACACACTTAGTAACCAACTGGTAAAATTCTCTTGCTTCGCTTTTAAAAATACAAATACAGTTTGCTTGCTCAGCAGCTGCTTTGAGGTTTATCAGGACATGGTGCCTTCAGATTCCTGCTCCTGCAGAGAGTGTAACAGAGACTGGCTGTGGGGCTTTCACTCTGCTCCACACTCCACACTGCTCAGTTTCTGTTAGCACATGCCAAGAGTTGCAGGGTTGCCTGGGGAACTATCACAGGGTAGATTCCAAGGATGCCTATCACATCCCATCCTGAAAGTAGCAGCTGCATTTTACCTTCAGATTTCCTCAGTGTCATAGATATGTATTGTTGTGTATATATATATATATATATATATATACACACACAACTTGGCAGGACTGGGGGGAAGTGGTCTCTAATTCCCCCCCCTTTTCCCCACACATACCATTCCCAAAAATTTGCAACTTTTAGTGGAAACACATGTATCTCCATACATAAATTGACTGCGCTGCTTTTAATTTTACCAGTTGTGAAGCCTACAGACACCTTCTACCTGTTAAAGGTGTCAAGGACCAGGTTAACTTCTGTACTATGAACACTACTTTCCATCTTGTTATCAGTTCATGGAAAAAAACAGATTGCTTTCCTCAGAAAATAAAGTGTATTTTTGAATAATTAAATTTATAGATTAAGTCTTCTGCTGCCTCTAAGAACTTGATCACTATCAAGGAATTTGTGGTTCTTTTATTACCCAATTGAAAGACATTAATGTAAGCAGTTTAATTTTAAATAATACATGCATGAAACCTGTTGAAACACACTATACTAGGAGCTTTGCACATGGCAATGCAATTTAAGAGCTAGTGACACTGACCAGACCCTACCTGCTCTGCTGGGGCTCAAACTTAGAGCTTGAGAAGCCTGAATATCAGCATGAAGAGCTAGCCACTGCATGAGAACCAACTATAGTGCCTCATGCTGGTCTGCGAGGATAAAAAGAGTTTAAAACTAGTTTATGTGCCATCTGCAGCCATAAGGTGCACCCATCTGCCGCTGAAAACAAAGATAATCTTAAAATTAGAGAAAAGGCAGCTTGCTATGAATCAGCATTCACTTCACGGCAAGTTCTGGGGACAGAGGGCTGGAATTTATATACAAGCAACACAGCTAAATTCCTCCACAGTGGCATTATCACTCTATAGATTAAGTCTGGTAGTTAACATCTCTAACCACCAGCTTATCCTCCTTCTGCAAACTTGAGCTTTTTATCCATGTTCAACCTTAGCAACATGAAAGAAATACACATTTCATACATTACACTTTCATACACCGATATTATAATTGAAGGCCTCTTTCTCAAAAGAAAAACATCAAGCCAGCTAACAGAATTTGTACCCATCAGTACCTTGAGCTCTTCAGGAAAGTTTTATATGTATCTACCATCAAAATTATGTGCCATTTAAAACTGTGAGGGCAGGGGAGGGAGATGAAGGGATAGTAGTCTTTAGTTTTGAGGTGGTTTTACTTAAAGTGTGTAAGTCAAGTAATAAAACCCAATTTACGAAGGCCATTTCTTTATTAAAGAATAACAAGTCAGAAATAGGTAGGAAAAGGTTTTCTGTCCAGAAATTTTTGATGATACAAAGAAAATCCAAAGACATTTGGCAAATAAATCTAAATGCTAACAAGTATTATTTATCATTTCCTGTCTGAAAGAACTAATCACTATAATCACATTCAAATTACATTGCAATGGCATTACTATTAAAAATCTGTTTGCTGCTATTTAAAAAGCGACTGCTAGAAGCCTGATGATTTTTTTTTTCTTAAATAGTCTCCAATTGTTGTCAACAGGACTAAAATAGAGCAGCAATATTGTGAAAAAAACTTTCAGATATTTATAAAATTAAGCATTAAAGAACTCTTCTTAGGAAATGCGTATTGAATATGACAAATCTAGACAACAAATGCATAAGCCATAGTTAAAGTTGCCAGGGGACCCCAATGGAGACTGGATCCATACACACACTGGTTAGAAATTCCTCAAAAAGCTCAATGTGTACATATACTCATGCATTAAGTACACATATTGAGATAAATATCTTTATTAAGTCTTCATTAACATCTTCATGTATTTTCCCCAAAAGTTGTAGAGGAAGCTGAAAAAGCAAAGGAAACGCTAGTTTTCACGCTCAGATCAAAGCCTTTACACCACAAGGCTAAAATACAAGCTCTTACCTTGAATTTTGCACAAAGAAACTACCTGAAAATCAATTGGCAACATCACAGAGGCACAGGCTTCTCCAAAGTTTCAGGGAATCCCTCTTTTTTGACACCCTTTCTGTAGAGAAGGAGGACAGGGACCAGAGGAAAGAGGGAAAACACCAAGCATTCTAATACCATCACCACTACCAAACTGCTACTTTATCTGCCTTTTTAGGCACTCTGTATCACTTCAGGCTTTCTCCCTTACTGCCTGACAAAAGAGAATAAGGCCTACTTTGATATGCTTTCTTGAAGAAAGGGAAAAAGCTGCTGTGGATACAGCCCAAAACAGCTAATCTAAACACTACTTTGTTGCAGCCTCTCCCCCATCCCTTTGGAGTTTGACAGTGAAAAGTTTGTTTTTCTACTGGTGCTACATGCGAGCTCATGCCAACTGAGGTAGCGGATGTTTGTTCAGACAGTAGATGAGTCGCCTGGCTCACACAGCATGCAGAAGTTTTACCTTGGTCTCCAATCTTTTAACAGAAGCATATAAAACCCCTGTAGTCTAAACAGACCCTTAGAGTTGTGAAGCCTGACTTTTTTCCAGATCTGTTCCTTCCCCTCTTACAAAGGAGGGCATTTTCCCCATTTCTCTTACGAATGTTAACGGTTTTAGGGATGTGAGATTGCAAGTGCAGAAGGGTGGGACAGAAAGGAGGTAACATCAGACAACAAATCCAATCAAAATACAAACTCAGGATAACTGACAAAAAGTATTTATTTGCCTCAAGTTATTACCTCTGTGTACCAAGTACACAGACTGTGATATTTTCAGTGATTCTCTCCAATTTCTACTTCTCAAAAAAGGTGGATTTTAGCTCTAACCTCTGGAAAGCCCTTGTCCCGGCTCCTGTTGCAAACTATTGGTCTACAATTTCACAGACGCTTCTGTGTGGAGTCATTGCTAGTGGTTGTGTAACAAAACAAAGCTATTGTACAAGTGCTTGCAACAGGCATGCTGCCCAAATTTTCTCAAAAACGCTGGCGCACCAAAGCAGCATGCAACACTTCACATCTCTATTCAACTTTAATAAGGAGTGGCATTTGGAAGGAAGAACTGTTTGTGCAGGGCAAATTCAAGCTTGCTGAAAGCAATGTAACATTCCTAATCTCAAAATGAGCTGCATAAATCTTAGGATGGAAAGCATTCGTTAATTTACAGCTTACCAATCCCTATCAAACCGGGAACATTTATACTGTGGATACGTACCACAACAGCATCAAACAATAATTTTAACATCAAGACTTGCCTGCATAAAAAGGGATTTCCAAGGTCACTTTAGACAGCATAAAATACCCACTGAATTTGTTTAAGCCTGGCATATGCAGCACAATTTATTAAACTTGTAATATTTCTTTTGCTGGAATAGCAGGTACAGTACAATCAGGATGCCCCCTAAAGCTGCTAAAATGAGCTGCTGACTCCTATGTTTATGCAATGAACTCATTCTAGATAGGCAATTTCTAAACAGTTGTGGTAGCACAGCATGTTTTCATTTAAAACATACAGTAACTCAGCATTATTTTAATACAAGTCTTTTAGACAGTTTCCCCTGACCATCCTGCCTCTCCTCTAAAGCGTATCATCAAATGCTTATATATTCAAAACCTTACATCTGATGATGCCATCACGCTCATGTGCAAGTATGGGGAAGGCCTGGAGGCACACATCCTGCACATGCATGTAGCCTGCCCATGAGCAACACACTAGGGAAAAGTGTCCTCAAAGCAGAAGTCTGACTCCATACACAGAGTTTAGCAAGCAGTATAACAACCATTTAATGCATTGTTTTGTCAAAAAACAAAAAAGACCACAAATACATTAACTGTAATAAACTACCTATACCTATTTGTGATTGCCACTACAATATAATTTTAACTTGTCCCAATACAATATCTCCCAGAGAGCCTTCTCTATCAGCTCCCTCATGAAGAATATGAGGACAAATACAGATTAGACTGTAAACATTGCCCAGAAATACAAAAGTAAGTCTCTTCCAGTCGCACATCATCTTTGTGATGGTAATTAACTACCATTCAATACCTACCAGCTGTGTTTGTGTATGTTAGCTTTTCCACATTCCTATAAGCCTTTCCTTAACTAAAAAGGTAGAGGCTTGTTTTAGTTTTGAGTGGGAAGAATTAAAGACGAAATATTGATAAACTTGAAAACCACACTCTCCTTAAGTATTACATTAGCAGGATTTCTCCACTTCTCTACTCCTACCATAAAGGACATCATCTTTACTCTGGCATCTCATGCCAGTGTCACTTAAAAGTGGGAGGACAGAGATCACAGCCTCTCTTTAAGGGCTGCATAACACACAAATGGAGACAGATCACACAATGAATAAGACTAGTTCAAGTAACAAGAGCTGAAAGCCATGTTTCCTATTCCATGAACTATACACTCATAAGTTAATACTATGTGACTAAGCATCACTCAATTCCTTTTGCACATCAAGGCTACATTTTTTTGAGCTTAGCACAACCTTTCAGCAGTAGCATTCCTACTGCGGAGAGAACAGGTCTACCTTTTACTGCAACTTCAATGTCCCACTGCCAATTTACTTTTGCCTTCTAATACTAAGCACAACTGTAGACATGGTAGCACAAGCTAGGCAACACAGCACACCATAACAGCAAGGATATGAGGAAAACAGAGGCATACTATGCCTGAGCAATAGCTCCAAAGAAAAAAGAATGTGTCAAATAAAAAGCACTGGAGCTATCTCTACCTTCAACAGAGTCAGAGCTGCAAGGCTTATTCTATTGCCTCCACTCCCCCCCCCTTTAAGTATACCAAGAGAGTATGTTAATATAAATTTAGCATTAGAAATATCCATATTAATGGAACAGTTTCATAATGTTCACCTAAATGGACTAGTTGACCTGGGTCATTTGACAGGTCTTCAGATGTCTGAGAGATCAAGGTCTTACACTAGAATCTAACTGCAAATAAAGTGCAGATAACATTCACTGGTGTTTCCAACAGCAACATGAGGCAAAACAGACTGTTGTTCTAAGAAATTTCAAGCCTATTCCTCACAACATGGCCTGCTATCATCACTAATAACTGGCCTTTGATAATGTGAGGTTCTATAGGAACGTTAAATTGCCAGATACCTGGGGAAGAAGCAGCCATACTATGGCAAAAACATTTTTGCAGAATACTTTTTCCAGAGGAAAGCTCATGTTTTTAACATTTTAAATACAAAAAAACTTATCTTGTTAAACTTGACACACTGCCTTAAGACATTATTTTCTTTTTAAGCTAATGAGTAACTGTATGAGGCAAAGTTCCAGAAGTACAAAGTAGACTGATGCATGAGTGAGAAGTTTTAGATCTCTGACCCTGCACAAGTGAAAAAGATCTTCTTTCACAGATGATAGAATATGAAGGAACAGCTAGGATTAGAAGGCACAATGGGAGTAAACAGAAGGTAACAGGAAGACTGAGAGGAAACAAAAAGTGTGTTTACATAAATACTGAAAATGAACAGAGGAAGAAAAGCATCTTCATGGGACACGATGTCAATTTAAGACAGTCCTCCATTTTTAGAAAGCCTTCTTTACAGCCTGCAAATAGTAAAGAAAAAAGAATAACTATTTGAATTTAAAGTATTCAGCAAGAAAAAGCTTTTCCTATTACAGTGAGAGAGTAACCAGATTCCGGCTCACGTAACTTATTGTTTTAAAAGTCTGGGCAAATTCTCAGAGCCCATCCAATATCCTCAGTCATACTAACACTATATAACAGCTGGAAGAGTTTTTCAGACAGTACTTAGCTTTTAATTTTTATAGAAAGAGAACCGCCTTGCTAATAAAAAATGCAGTACCCACATCCTAATACTTTCCTGCCTTTTTGTAAAGCGAGCAGCTATTAAGATAGTTGCCAACTTGAATCCTCTGATGAGGATTATGACCGGATACACATATACTAGGTGTACACTGGCCTTCCTCACTGGCTTAAAACTTCAAGGTCATCAGTGATGCAGTCAGGGTTAGTAATCCTAATGCACAAGAGGATTCTAAAGGCTACCATAATCCAGAAGAATATATTCCATTAAACTGACAGATATTGGTTTCTATAGGGCTTTGAAATAATTCTAAGTAGCTCAGCAAAAGTCACCTGGACTTATGGGATGCCAAACCTCCCCACACTCCCCCTCCCAAGAAAACAGAAGGAAAAATACAGCAAAGTATGACATTGGGGTTCATGATCATTTCGTTTTGCACACCCTACACAAGCCTGCATGAAGCAAAACGGAAAAGGAAAATCCAGTTTTTGAGTTAGCAGGTGATACACAGATGTTGTGTTAATTCTGTGACAGAACTTACTCCAGCCTTTCCCCCTCCCCATCATCATCTAAAACTAGGAATGCTGGTGGGTCAGTCTTCAACCTCCATTTCCTAACTTACTACAACCCGACAGCTACCTTCCTATTCAGTCATCTTTCAATTTTCAGTACCTCAGTCAAGTACATACAACTGTGTATCTCTTAAAACAGGGAAAAAATAAAACCTTAACAAACGAAACTATAGAGCAGCATGATCTGATACCAGACAGGTACAGACGGAATGGCCAGTGTTCCCCTTTTGTATGAGCAAAGGGCTCTAAGAGCACTACTAGAAACCCAATTGACAGATACCTTGTTAACTTGTTCAGCTATAAAGCCACTGAGTTAACTAAAGTTCCAGCCTTCTCATGCAAAACCTCACCAACACTTGGAGAAGAAATGGGATCTTCTCTCTCGCAACCCATACCTATGTCCAAGCATCATGGCCAGTATTTTGCCTAGCTGAACAAATCAGTATCCTGCTTGAAGCATTTATCAGCATAAAGATATTGTGCATTGGTATTTCTTTTACTTACTGTACAAATTGAATTATTAAAAAAAGCTTTTACTACAAACTACGCAGTCAGTAGATTACAGAGGCAGTTACAGGGACTGGTAAAATATAGCAAGCCATGCGTATTGCTATATTGGAAAAATCTAATGGGCAGCACTTTCTAACACCAGTTTGTAACTCCATAAAATACAATTACACCACAGGCATAAATGGCTTTAATTGAACCAATTATGTTCTAAGAAGTAGAAGACTAAAAATACAGTCCAAATTATGCAAAGTCTGTCACCTAAATAACACTTGGGAGTTAACAAAGTACTTGGGGAAAAACATATCACAGATAGTCAAACAATGCAGCACAGTGATATCCCATTGTCATGGTTTAACCCCAGTCAGTAACTCAGCACCATGCAGCCACACACTAGCCCACCCCTTCCCCCTCCCTTCCCACAATTGTTAAGAAAAAATGTAAACCCCAGGGGCCGAGATACAAATTACTTTACAGCTAAAATATAGTGATAAGAGAAAGAATACCAACAATAATGATAACAATAGGAGACAAAATATAAAGAAATAAAAGCTCTGAAAACACAAACGATACCCAATCCAACTGCTCATCACCCACCAATATCCAGTCCAACCCAGTGATTGGTCCCTTCTGGGTGACTCCCCCCAGTTTCTATAGTAGGCATGACATGCTGTGGTATGGAATACCCCTCTGGCTACTTTGGGTTGGGTGTCCCGTTTCTGCTTCCTCCTAGCTTCCCGTGGCCCTCCTCACCGAGACTGGCATGAGACTGAAAAGTCCTTGATCAGGGTAAGTGCTACTGAGCAACAATCAGAACATCAGTGCATTATCAGCATTATTTTCAACTAAACCCAAAACACAGCACTGTACCAGTTACTAGGAAGTTAACAAAAACTGTTACAGCTGAAACCAGGATACCTATGCAGACACTATCACCTGATGGGGTTTTTTTTGTTTGTTTGGCTGGTTGTTTTTGGTTTGTTTTTGGTTTGTTTTTTGGGGTTTTTGTTTTTGTTTTTTTTTTAAGTAGATTCTTGTTTCAAGTGCTGAATAGTGTGTGTTTGAGTCAAGGCTGAATGGCTCACTACATATACTGAAAGGATTTCTCCCCACTTCACTCTCCCTCCCTTCCTCACACCCTTACTCCCCACCCTCCCTACTCCAGCTCAGCATCAAATTCATGCATTCAGAGAAAGGGGAAATTGCAGATTCCAGTCTTCCCCCATGAAAATCATTTGCAATAATAGACCCATGCATGACAAAGAACTGAAGAGTGAATGCAACTAGGAGTCTCCTTCCCACTAGTCACGGATTTAACTATGGCAGCCCATGTACTCCATGCTTAGGATTTACCTAGGTCCTAACACTGCATTTTAAGCATTGCTTTTTTAAAGAACCAGTTTGATCCTATTAAAGCATGCAAAGGAGCATAGCACAGGGTAGGAGAGGTGGATGTGAACTCCAGCAAGATCAGCCTGCACTTGGTTAAGGTAAGGGTGGTGAGGCACTGGAATGGGTTGCCCAGGGAAGTTGTGAATGCTCCATCGCTGGCAGTGCTCAAGGCCAGGCTGGGCAGGGCCTTGGGCAGCATGGTTTAGTGGAAGGTGTCCATGCCCATGGCAGGGTGGTTGGAACTAGATGATCTTAAGGTCCTTTCCAACCCTAACTATTCTATGATTCTATGATTGGCAAGCAAGGACAAGCTAAGGCAGCTTCTTGTTCCCAGTCTGTGTTCTACTACCTATGGCACGCAGGTACGGTCTGAGAGAGCTAAGTTTCTTGAGTCTAGAGATGAAAAAGCTAACTTGAAAAGGCATGAGGCTCCCAATGACCACTTATTAAGCTATCGAAAGGCAGGTGGGGAGTATGCCTATAACAAAGAATAAGCCCAAGCTCTTCTGCAACATACCCAGAAAAAGAAAAATAATACCAGAGACAATGGATGAAGTTGCAGTAAGGGAAATTACAGTATTAAAATTTAGAATTTCACAATGAGAGGAGCCAAACACAGGGAGAGGCTGCGGAAGTACATCCTCAGAGACTCAGCACAACAAACAAGGTCCTGAACAACCCAATCCAACACCAGAAATGGCCCTATTTTAAGTTTGCGGAATAAGCCATTATAATCAGGTTAACTGTGCATCCTACAACAGTCATGCAACAACAGCTATAACATTTTCCACTAGCAATAATCTGCCTATGCTAATATGGTGCTATGGATAAAACAGCACAGACTCAAGCCCAAAGGGCGAGTCAACAATTTGCTGATGTTACTACGAAGAATAGACCTTAAATCTTTTATCTGCCCTCCTTTCTGTAGGAAGAATATTGTGAGACAAAGGGAAGGCTATTTTTAAATTACTCTGCACAAGGCACAGTATAAGGATTTCCACAGATAAATGTTTAAAAATATTTGTTTCTTAAGCATCCTTATCCTTCTGTTGAAATCCCCAATTTTTATTTCCCTAGGCAATACACAGTATGACAGCCACCAACTACAAAATTCCCATCAGTTCATAATTATTTTGTTTAATATTAAGTAAGGTCAATATCACTGCAAAGTCAGAAGACATATAGACTACTACAGGAAAAGTACCCACATATATTGTATTTCATCAAGCCTGTTTCACTTCTCTTTCCCAAAGCTTCCTACTAAACAAGTAAAACACTTCTGGTGCTATAGGGTGCCAAGCACTACAACTGCCTCCTGTCCCCCTCCACCTGGGACAACCCAACCATCTTAACTTGCAGACTATCTGTATCTTTGTTCTTTAAACAATATTCGAGTGGCAAAAAATGCCACTGGACAAGTGTATCACGAGCAAAGATAAAGAGAGCCAACACAGTATCAGAAGAAATAACAGACAAGATTGCTACTTGTTCAGAAGTTGAGTGGCATTACTTCTACCCAGATCTTCTACTCTACAGGAGTAAATGAATTGCTAATACCCAAGCTTATATTAAGAATACTCATCCTGTCCTACCTATGATGAGGCCACGGCAAGCAGTTGACAGTTGATCAACTCCTAATAAGCAGATTTGCTTTTCAGCACATATTCCTGAATGCTTCATCACAGCCTTTCCTATACTACGTGTGGGATACATCTGATCTACTGGGTTACTTAATGACAGGCCACCATTTAAAACAATTGCTAGCTTTCCAGAGGCATCAGAACTTATTGCCAGTAGGATTTAAGATTAATATGCATAATTTTACTCTGCACATATGCTCTCGAGCTTCAAAGGTAAACACATTTAAATACATTTCTGCTTCTAGACAGCTTGCCAGGTTTATTTTACTTTACACTTTTACTTGACAGGTTAGTTATGCAAGTGCCATATCATTAGGTAGTTGCATTAATATGCAGTATTCAGCTCAGACTGTACTCAGTTCTAACTCCCACCTCAAAGGGGGCCAGGAGAGACACATCAGATAGCAAAGGATCAGTCACATGGACCACCTTTATACAATGACCAGTTACACACATCAGAATTCTTCACCCTGGAACAAAGATCATGCAGCTCCATGCTGCTCAGGACACAGCAAACAAGGTTGCACAGGGCTGTTCCCCACCTCCTCCAGCAGAACTGGAGAAAAGCAAGTGAAACCCACATATTGGAGCCCCAGGGAATTGGTTCTTCACACAAACAGCAATTAGGCTGCAAAACTCCTTTCTCCTGGGCACTCTTGATGCAAGACCTCTAGATACAAAAATGTACCTGGAGCTATTACAGGCTGAATCACAGCCCGTGGAAGCTGTGATGAGCACTGCCTCAAGACACCAACAGGTATTTCCCTGTGCTTGCACACTTCCTTCTTGGCACTCTACCATCCACAGGATGAAAGATAGAAAAAGCCTGTCATTTGGGCTTCGAATAATACATTCAGGTTATCACAAGCTGTCACAAAAACTTTCCTTTAGCCTCTTAAGCTAATTATAAGTATACATTTCCACAATAATTCTATGCAAAGTGACCAGTTTGAGGTTCAGAAGCCCGGCAGGGGCAAGACACAAACACTATCATCTGAAGTTCTGTGTTCAAGATGACTGAACCCAAGAAGTACACAAAAATTCTGCAGACTCACTGAGTTCAGCAGAGCGTATAATCCACAGCAATTCAGACACCATCATTCACAATGTGCCTATTTAGATAGCAGGCACATTTGGGAAGCCCAAATGTTTTACTGAATGGCTTTATTAAGAGCCAGATCCACCCACTTCGTACTTCCTACACCCTGGCACCCCACCAAAAGAATTAGGTGGTTTACAGCACTGCATACATTACCACAAGCTTGTCAGAATTCATTGTTTAACACAGTTATTCTATCATTAAGAGATCACAGTTTGGGAAAATTCTCCATAAATCAGCCTAGCTGTTTACTCCATTCTTAATCCCATTTTACAGGATCCAGCCCTGCCGCTATTCTATGCCAGATCCCAACAGGCCAACCAGTAATGTTACACCAAAAGCAACATACGTGTAATACGGCAAAGGAGAAAAAGCAAAAAAATTATTAAAAAATCCAAATTCCCTCCTATTTCCCCTCCCACATACACAGACTTTCGGAATACAGTGTATTGATCAGTTTTACAGTTTGATTAAACCACTAGTGAAACGCAACATACAAGAAGCTGCACCATAAAACTTCCAGTTCCCATTTTCAGTGGGCCAGGGAAGCTTTAGCAGTCTTTGGCTCTGTAGGACGCAGCTCGCCTCTGCCTGTTGGTCGGCAGTCACCCAGGCCTGCTGTCCGTCCTGGCCAGAGAGCTGATGCCGCGGTTCCCTGCGAGAGGGCAAAACAATAACGGGATGCTCAGCCTGGCAACCCCAAAGCAACCCAGCGCTCGCTCTACGATTTCATCGATGGGGCATCTGACGAGACGAGGATGCAGGATAACGCACGTAAAGGAAAATTCTCCAGAAAGAGCAGACTCAGGAGCAGTTTATTTACAGGCTACCACTGCTGGACTAAAAGCATTACTTTTTGGCCAGAGCAGCTCAGCTGGCCGCTGTCACCAGCTCCCCTCGTCGCCCCAGAGCCAGGCCGGCCCATAAACCAGTGTCATCGTCCCCTCACCCCCCGCCGCCGGGGTCGGGCCGGGGCAGACCGGGGCAGACCGGCCGCACACAGGGCTAGAGAGGCGGACCGAGAGGGCCGTCCTGGAGGCCTCCCCGCGGCGGCGCGCCCTGCTCGGCTCAGGAGGCCCCGCCAGCGCAGGCAGCTCCGCCGGATCGATCAGCGTTAAACGCCGCTCCAGGCCCGCTTCCGCCCGCTCCGCCGCCGTGGCCCGGAACGGAACCGCCCCGGCGCTGGCTGAGAGACAGCCCCCGCCGCGACGGGGAGGGGAAAGGAATGAGGAGGAGGAGGGGACACCACCCGCCCCGCCGCTCCCCCCGCCCGCCCCGGCGCCCCCAGAGGCGGGCGGTCGCCGCCTGCTCTCCTGCCGGCCCTCGCCCTGACGAGGCGGCGCTCCC
>JASSUY010018038.1:0-36292 GCA_032466535.1 Forpus xanthops
AGAATCTTTATGAATTCTTTTCCTCAGTCTTTACTGGCAAGTGCACTGAACACACCACCGAAGTCTTGGAATGCAGACACAGGGGCTGTGAAAAAGAAAACCTTAAGCCCACTGTAGGAGAGGATCGAGTTTGAGACCATCTTAAGAACCTGAATGCACAAGTCCATGGGACCTGATGAAATCCATCCGCGGGTTCTGAAGGAGTTGGCAAATGAAGTTGCTAAGCCACTGTCCATCATATTTGAAAAACCATGGCTGTCAGGTGAAGTTCCCAATGACTGGAAAAAGGAAATATAATCCTCATTTTCAAGAAGGAGAAAATGAGTGACCTGGAGAATTACAGACCAGTCAGACTCACCTCTGTGCCTGACAAACTCTTGGAGAACTCTTGTCCTGGAAGGCATTCTATGGCAAATGAAAAACAACAAGGTGCTTGATGACAGCCAGCATGGCTTCACTAAGGGAAAATCCTGCCTAACCAATTTAATGGCCTTCTATGATGGGCCTACGGAACTGATGTAAGGGATAGAG
Organism: Forpus xanthops; assembly: GCA_032466535.1. Classification (NCBI taxonomy): domain Eukaryota; kingdom Metazoa; phylum Chordata; class Aves; order Psittaciformes; family Psittacidae; genus Forpus; species Forpus xanthops. The sequence continues at coordinate 532 of JASSUY010018038.1, forward strand.
CAGTTGATGTCATCTACCTGGACTTGTGCAAAGCGTTTCACGCTGTCTCACATGACATCCTTGTCTCTAAGTTGGAGAGACATCAATTTCATAGGTGGACCACTCACTGGATAAAGAACTGGCTGGATGACCACACATAAAAAGTTGTGGTCAATGGCTCAGTGTCCATCTGGAGACCAGTAAGGAATGGTGTCCCTCAGGGATTGATACTGGGGCCGGTCTTGTTCAGCATCTTTGTCAGAGACGTGGTCAGTGGGATTGAGTGTGCCCTCAGCAAGCTTGCCGATGACACCAAGCTATGTGGTTCGGTTGGTATGCTGGAGGGAAGGAATGCCCTCCAGAGGGACCTTGACAAGCTTCTGAGGTTGGCTGATACCAACCTGGTGAAATTTTACCATGCCAAGTTCAAGGTCCTACACGTGGGTCTGAGCAATCCCAGGCAAAGCTACAGGTTGGGCAGAGGTGAGATTCAGGGATCAAGGGAGGTGATCCTACCCCTCTACTCTGCTCTTGTGAGACCTCACTTGGAGTATTGTGTGCAGTTCTGGTGTTCTCAACATCAAAAGGACATGGAACTGTGGTACAGGTCCAGAGGAGGTCCACGAGGATTATCAGGGGACTGGAGCACCTCCCGTGTGCAGATTGGGTGAGAAAGTTGGGGCTGTTGAGCCTGGAGAAGAGAAGGCTGCGTGGAGACGTCATAGCAGCCTTCCAGTATCTGAAGAAGGCCTATAGGGATGCTGGGGAGGGACTCTTCATGAGGGACTCTAGTGATAGGATAAGGAATAACAGGTTCAGACTTGGAGGGGAAGTTTAGATTGGATCTGAGGAAGAAATTCTTTACTGTAAGGGTGGTGAGGCACTGGAACGGTTTTCCTAGGGATGTTGTGAATACTCTGTCACTGGTGGTGTTGAAGGCCTGATTGGAAATAGTCTTGTGTGACCATGGTTTAGTGAGAGTTGTCTCTGCCCATTTCAAAGGGGTTGGAACTAGATGATGTTAAGGTCTTTTCCAACCCTAACTATTCTATGATTCTATGATTCAACTGTTTACTGGGTCAACTCATGAAAAAAAAAATCCTACTTTTGATGACAGATAGTAAACTGAAGACAGTGCATAAAATGCATACATACTTCCCAAGTCTGCATCTTTGTTGGCTTAAAATTAGTTAAACACAGAAATAATTGACAGTAAACATTTTTCCTCCAGTTATGTATTTAACTCAAATATTACCTAACTGGGAGCTTTAGCTATAATTTTGATTTAAAAAAAACATGATTAGAAGTATGTAGGGGAAAATGTGTTAAATAGTTATAGGTAATTTCTCTTACAGAGCAGATGTATTTTGGAATGGCAATCTCCCTCATTAATGTAGTTCTATTTTTGCTGGTTTATGTCTTTATGAAAGTCCTTCCATTTTTAGTCTGACCCTAACTTAGCTGTTTCACTGTTCCTTATGATCTTTTCAATTCAGGATGCAGAATAGAAAACTGCGACTCCTGCTTTAGCAGAGACTTTTGTACCAAATGCAAAACTGGCTTTTACTCGCACAGAGGTCGCTGCTTCCGAGGATGCCCCCCTGGATTCACAGCTTTGGAAGAGCTTATGGAATGTGTGGGTGAGTCTTCCAGCCAGCAGTGCTGCTGAAGCAGCTCTTTTGCCAGTTGGCAGGTTCAAATGCAGCACCGTTTTTTGAACCAATGCTCAACATTTCCTATGAAGAAATATTGACTAATGAACTGGGTATACATTTTTTTATCAATGATAATTATGGTTACTGCAGTAATGGAAATGACACTGTTCTGCATCAGAAAATTCTGTTCTTTCAATTGTAAATCGCCTTGTATGGGGATTTGCAACCAGAACTCAACAAGATTTTAGGAAGGCCATTTTTTTTTTGCACTAGAACTTTAAATTGGTGATGCACTTCTTGGATTCTTGCCCTTGAAAAACCACCTCTGATTTGGCCTTTTACCATGGCCAGAAAGGGAGGGCAGGGCAGATTGCATTCCTGTAACATCTGGGTTTCATTTTCACTTTCAGTTTCTCTGCAGCCCTTCCCTTTTCCAAGGGAAGTAACAAATATAAGCCACCAAATAAGGGTGTTGGTTTGGTTTTTTTCTTCTAGAAATTACTGTATATCTCCAACCAGCATTGGTGTTTCTCACAATATTTCTCAGGTCTCACGATTTGGTGTTTTATTGTGAAGCCTTGGAATTGTGCCAGAACAGATTGTCTGTCAAGAGTATTCTTTGCATTTCATGATGGATAAGACCTGAAAATGTGCACTTTTAAACTTTGCAAATCCTGGTGACAACCAAATAAGATTTATTTGGTAAAAAAACAAACAAACAAACAAAAAAACAACAACAACAAAAAAAAAACAACCGACCAAACAAACAAAAAACCCTGTGATTTTAGAAGTCTTTTTGAATATTTGGGACTAGCATGATGTCTGCACATTCAGATTAATAGATGGTTTTGTGCACAAATTGAAGCTGGCTGAAAAGTTTTTCAGAGATTTTCTGTAAGAGATTTTCTGTAAAATATTTTAATTTTGTTTGGAAGTTTTTGCTGTTAATAGTGAAACTTTCAAGTGGTGCTTTATAGCATTGTATTCCAATTTAAAAAAAAAAAAAAAACAAAAACAAAACTAATAAATTAAAAAAAATAATTACTTACTCATGTTTTGTTTTGCTTCATCAGAAGGCTGTGAAGTAGGTCAGTGGAGTGAGTGGGGAACTTGCAGCAGAAATAACAAAACATGTGGATTTAAGTGGGGCCTGGAAACGAGAACAAGACAAATTGTGAAGAAGCCAGTGAAAGACACGATACCATGCCCAACCATTGCAGAATCCAGACGGTGTAAAATGGCCATGAGGCATTGTCCAGGAGGTAAGTGTAATCCATGTCACAAAAATCTGTATGAGCTTTCTTTAATTGAAATCCTATTTCTAACCTGAAAAGACCCATTTCATCCCAGCCAAAGGGGAAATCCTGACCTTGCTCTGCCAGCTAAGCCTGAAAAGCAGCGCTGCAGCACTCGTAATTTGTTCAGCAAGGCCCAAGGGAAAGGTTCAGTGCGATTAGTTTCTCAGTATACTGTGAAACTGTGTTTTTCCTGGTGTGGTACTGAGGCTTTTTCAATGAGGTGTGCCATGGGAGAATTATAAGAGGTTGCGGTTTTCAAACAATCACTGTTGTTTGAAAACAATAGTGATGGAGGATAACTGGTTGCTCTCCACGTGGCAGGAAAGGTTATGATTCTAATTCTTTCTGCAAGTGGCACACCAGTGCTGGCATGATGGGGATTTAAATTCAGTGAAGTCAGTTACACATGGCATTGCTAGCTGGAATGTTACTTGTTCTGACTATTGTAGATCAGGGCCAAACTTTGATATATGTGATATTTGCAGAATAGTGATAGATATGAAACTTCTGATCAGAAGACCAGCTTATGACAGTTACCACAAGTAAATTTTGTAAGAGTTAGGAAGTTTATTGCCTAGACTATATCAATATCATTGCTCAAATCTCTACAATTTTTCAGTAAGTATCAGGAAAGACATTACTGCAAATAAAAATTCAATGTGAAAGGTCTGAAGTGCTCTTTCAAAACTATGGTCTCCAGTAAATCCTAAATATTGCAGTCCTCTCCTTCTATGGTGCGGATTCCCTGCCTGTGGTTTTGGAGATAAAAATAGATTTGTGTGAAACTCCAAGTTTGAACTCCTCACACCGAATGCTGATGCTTAATAATGCTTCTGTGCCATCATATAAAATACTGGCCTGAATATAAACTCTCTTCTCTTTCCTTAGAAACTACTGTGAGGGTGTGTTAGTGGTGTTTTAAGTACCCAGGGTAAGTCACCCCTGGTCTGGTTATCTCTGCACGTGAGGAAGCCATGAATATTGGCCTGTTTGTAATGCCTGTTTCACAGTATGTTTTAATTGTGGTTATACACATGGCTGGTCTCAGATCTCACTCATTTATCATATTTAATTTAGATAAATACCAAGTTGCTGCGTTAGACACTCAAAGTGTTTTGTTGCTTAATCACTGTGAAGCGGCAGGAGGCAGAGACAGTGATTACAGGGAAACTCAAATCAAGCAGATCCTAGCTCCTAAAATATGGTGTTTTCTTAATGTTAGAAATTTTATAATTGAACTTTTAAACTGAGGAAATAAGAAAAATGTAAGATTAACACTACTGGGGGACTGAGGAACCATAATTCCTGTAAATGTCAGCTGAGAAGCTGTTAATAAATGCTTTCTTCCTAATGTTCTCAGTATATAAACTCACACAAATGTGTAGGATAACCATTGGATTATAAAGCTAAAACCATTGTAGATTGTGATGGATTAAACCGAGTGCAGTCAGTAAGGTTATTTTTGGTAGAACAGGGTTAAACATAGAGCTTTTGTCACATGCTTTTCTATTTCTCTACAGTTTACTGTTACTATTTATGGTCCACACTACAGAAAAGCTTCCAAACCAGATTTTTACAGATTTGCAGAATTGGAGTTAAATTTAGTTTTCCTGCAAAGTACTTCAGTTTTATATTTATCAGGGATTGAGATGCTAGCCATCTGGCAATGGGTCTGTGGTGCAAATCTAGTGATAAAGAAGAATTCCTTACCACTTTCCCAGTATTTGCAGAGTTGCAGACATACAACCCAGAATGCAAAGTGAAAGGTGATTTCACTTCTTTTCTACTTAAGTGAGCAACATTAAGAGGATGCTCTACTTGATGTCAAATATATTACTGTGTGATATTTTCTTATTGTCAGTACTAATTGATTTAACTGTTATTACCAGTTGGGAATGTGGCATCTGTGTATCTGTTCCTGTTATGTTTGTTACCCTGTGGCTTGGGTGTAACATGACTCATACTAAGAGAGCCTGGACTTAGAAAAAGATTACTTTGATTGTTCAGACCACCTCCTACCCATGCTGGTCTATATTACAAGTATTCTCTTTTTACCTCTTATTTTTACCTAGTCCCCACGTTCACCTCAGTAATTACTCCTCTTTCATTTTTACTTTTGAGAATCATGCAAATTGATCTCATTTCATATTAAGTAATACATGACTATTACTGTATGCCAAACTCATTAGTTCTAGTACAAATCATGATGCTATTTATGAATGTTTATTTAAGACATGAATCAAAAGAGATGAAGATGTCATATATGTATGTATTAATTTCCTGAGCTCCAAAGGGGAAAGGCAGCAGGACAGGGCATATGGCTATAGTGGGAGGTTCTTCTTACCTTGACTCTGGCATGTAATTGGATAGATTTCATGGTGGTTGATTGGATTTTGGGGTTTTTTATGCAATAATCTTTTATCTAACAGTAAAAAAAAAATCAGATTTTCATTATTAATATTTGGAAATTATGACTAAAAACCTAAGATAAAAGAATTTATACTTAAATACAGAAAGCTAATGAATATGCAGACTGTAGTACATAGAATTTACAACATACGGTCATTTACCTACTGCATCTTTCTGTTAATTTTGCTGTGGCATCGGACCAAATCTGCCCTTTTTTCGCATTCAGCAGGCAGGTAGAAGCTGCATTAAGTGTAGCTCCACTGACTTCTGGCTCTGCAAGAATATTGGTATCACCAAGCAGGCTTGCCTCCTTTGCTGTATGTTGTGACCATCTCAGATGAAGAAGGCTTGGCTTTAGCTTGTCTGAAAATACAACTGGTAATTTTCAGTTACAAAGTGTAACTCAAAGCTTCTGTAGGAGAAAAGAAAAAACCCTTTCATCATCAGCAGAGAGCCGACGAGAAGTAAGCTCCACCAAAGGCACTTTGCACAGTGCAAGTTGGGAAAGCAATAGTAATAGAGCAAGTATTTGTGAGTATTTTAGTTGATGGCCATTTTGTACATTTAGTGAGGAAGTTAGTAGTTGGGAGCAGGAAGGGACAAGATGAATGTACCTTGGAGTATGGCTTAACACTTGGAGCCTGGCATGCTTGTTAGTATGTTTGCTCAGGAAACTATTATTAGCTGCAGAATCTGCTCATCTGGATTGTCGACATCTGCTTCATACGGTGAATGTTGTGCTGAGAGTATTAAAATATTTGGGGTTTTGTTTTTTTCCTACCCGCTATTTGATGGCATTCAGAAGGGACAGCTGCAGTTGAAAACTAATAGTAAAGGAATTCTAAAGCCTAAGGAAAAAGAAATTCCTAATCTGTCTCATTTCAGTAAGAGTGCCTGTAAATAGACTTTATGTATTTTAAATTAATGCATATAGGCAAGAAATGCAGTTATATTATCAATATACAATAAGTTTGTGCCAGCTCCTTAAAAAAGCACAAAGGTTGTAATCTCTGTTTGGTGGTAATAACAGTAATAAAAGAAAAACTGAATTGTAGGTAGTTCAGGTTGGAAAGGACTGCAGAAGGTCCTCTAGTCAGCCTCCTGCTCAAATAAGGTCAGCTGTGAGAAAAACACGATTAGTAATTACTCTAGCAATTCTCAGAGGTTAAATATTTTCCTTTTTTTTTTTGGACATAGCTCTATTCATCTTCATATACTTATTTCTGCATTAAAATCATAGAATCATAGAATAGTTAGGGTTGGAAAAGACCTTAAGATCATCTAGTTCCAACCCCCGTGCCATGGGCAGGGACACCTCCCACTAAACCGTGCCACTCAAGGCTCTGTACAACCTGGCCTTCAACACCACTAGAAGTGGAGCAGTCACAGGTTTCTTTGACAACCCATTCCAGTGCCTCACCACCCTTACAGTAAAGAATTTCTTCATCATATCCAGTCTAAACTTCCCTTCTTTAAGTTTGAACCTGTTACCCTTGTCTCAAAGCTCTATGAACAAGGTATGGCTGTTAACTCATACTCCTGCATTTTCTATGAGTTTGAAATAAGGAGTTTAAATTAAACAGCTAAGCAATTAAGTGCTCTGAAAAATATCAACACTTATTGAAAGTAATCATTTCAATATTTAGGTTCTTTAGATAACTTCATTATTTTGGCTAGTATTTTCCTTGAAACTGGTATGGTGGATCATGCATGGGAGTTTAGGCAGCTTGATACTGTCACAATGCTTCTACAAACCTTTTTTGCTGTTTCATTCCAGATAAATATTACTGCGGATTATAATTGTGATTATTAACACTTGTGGGGTGTGTGAATATGGTGAAATAATACATTACTTAAATTGAAGCCTGTAACTTAGCTTAGATAGGTATAAGTAGCCTAAATTTCCTTGGAGTGCTGTTGTAGCGAAGTGTGGTTTTGTTTTGTTTATTTAACTGATGCGTCAGGTTTTTGAAGGATTTTAAGAGGCTTAGTTATCTTTGATTTCAGGAGAATTTAAAAATGCATGTTCTTTTTAAGAGTAGAAACAAGATCTCTCTAAAGTGACCTTTAGAATGTACCTTTCATGACATGAGCAAAATACTTCCATGGAAAAGAATTGTTATATGATTTGTTTTAGTTTTCCTTCTTCAGGACAACTGCCCAAAGCACATCTTTGTCATGGACTATATATTCCCAAGTGCAAGGGTCTAACTCTATGTATCTTATCAGGACAATTTAGTCTGTGGAATTTTATGTATTGTTTTATCATATTGTAGCATGATACGTTTTCAACATATTTAAAAAGATTATCAGGGAATTGCTGGCAGTGCAAACGAGCCAGCTGAAGCACGTTTTTCCCTTCCTTCTGAATATAAATTATCCTTCAATCCTCCTTTTTAGTTAAAGTAATAGGAAATATTTTCTTGGGAACGCTTTCACACAGTTTTTCCAAGCATTCAAAGATTGTATGCACAATATATTTATTGCCATTTTATATCTTAGACCAGATAAGTACTTTCAACATGTGTTTTTTCTTAAGTATATTGTATTTCAGAAGTAGCATGAGTATCATGTGATGCTGTGTCTCCTATGGGAGTTATCTTTTTTAATGAATAACCAAGTGTACCAGTGTGTAAATCCTCATAAATGACCAGTGTGAGTTATAACCATCCCATGGCAATTATACAGTTCAGAGTTGTTTAAAAATGCTGAAGGAGAGCCAACTGCTGATCCACATGGACATACAAATACTGAAGAGTGCTGTAGCTGATCCAAGTGCATAAATTGGATTTGTCCATAAAAGGTACTTGACAAATTTTATTGTGATACCCTTATGAAGTAACTCCTATTGGGTTTTCTTTTGCTCATTCTGTAACTACAATTCACCTGAAGGAGGAAAAGCCATATATTTATTCATTTCTACTTCTCAACTGGAGAACTATTTTTGTTACATTATAGTCAGCCATTTCAGTCACAGCAGAGAAACCAGCAAACACTTTCCTACCTGAGATTATATTTTCTTCCCTATGGATCAATCAGTAAGACATGTTTCTGTGTATGTCTTTTCCTGTACCACAGGCCTAGGTAATGGCAGGTATGGAGTCCCATCTGCTTCAGGTACGGCATGACTAGAAAGCAATTGGCCTTGCTCATTTTGAAAGATTCGCTAAGGCTTTTCTTGCACATAAGTCTCTTTTTGAAGTAATAAACCTATTAGGCTATACAGAGATTATTTGTTTCTACAATATTAATACAAGGGCCACATCCTGACATATTCCTGGCAGAATTTTTGGTTGAGTTTTTCTGATACTCTCAGCTTTTTTACTGTTCATCTTTCCAGCAGAGCATGAGCCAACAATGACAGCGTTTATATCTTGGAAGTTACTCTATAAATAATGGCGACTGTGACTGAAGTAGAAAGACTTCACCATACTATAATATTTAGAAAATATGCACTATCTGTACGCAATACTTAGGTTCTGTTCCCCTCATCGCCCTTAAGGATAGTGTAAGAAAACATCTATGACCCTGCATGTTGGGCCTTGCTCTGCAGGACTGGCTTGGTGATTTCTAAGCAGCCAAGACAGAAATTAAATTCTTTGGATGCACAATGTGATTGCCAACAGTTAAATTATCAGTTTAAGTAGATAAAGATTTTCAGACATAACTGGGTGCATACTCCTTACACAGTACCGATGGAAGTAAATTATCTAAGTCTGCATCACTCTTAAGTACAGCTGCTTGGTTGTTAAGCTAGGAACTCATTAGTTTGCTGAAACATGACTGATTGTGAGGAAATGTCCAAACCCTTTATAACAGCTTTCTGCTAGAACATCATTTTGAATGTTCTGCAGCCTGCTTGTATGGCAACCTAAGGCAGCCTAAGAGAGGAACCTCATGGATTCGGGTTGAATTCAACAGAAATAGTTTACTCCTATTGCACAGCCAGAGGGTGCAAATCTGGAAAGTAAAGAATCCAGCAAACGGGAGGAGAGAGGAACGAATCTGAGAACTAGACAGTTATGGCTTCTTCCTGTTGTTTGACTCTTTAGACAGAAAAAAATATGTATAGGGATATTTGGGTCCCCATTAATGGCTTTGTTAGCGGACTGCAAAAGTTAAAGCTACTTCAGTGAGTGGTTCCTAGTGTCTTTTAAAATCTGACACCTGTCAAACATGTCTACAGTGATGCAGTGAGAGGCTCCCAAACTGGTGCTGCGCAAAGTAGCTCCCTGTCAGCATAATGTTGTGCACAAGTTAGTTACCCTTGCTGAGAGACAGGATTTATTAGGTCTTGATCAGTCCTGCACAGGCCATGAGGTACTATGTTTGTGATAAAGAACTGTGGTTTGCTCTATGGTTTCATAGCTCATGAGTGCTAACTTGGGAGACTCATTCTCATGGGGTTTATTCCTGTTAAATAACTATAACAAGGCTCAAAGAAATTCTGGATGCTGCTGGATTCATAAATGCCACAGTTTCCAGTACTCTGCTGTAGACCAGATATAATTGAATTAGCTTGCACCAGCTGGCTATAGGAGTCAGGGTTGAATGCCAATAGGGAGTAGGTAAAGGAGCAATCTCCCCAGCTGCCCTCACTTCAAATCGCTGCCAGTGTTAGACCTAGGCTGGAGTCAACTGCACTATTTTTAAGGATATGCTTTGGAAATCCTTCATAGAGAGTTTCTAGACGTGTCTGTATCTTTACATGCCATGAGCAGCACAGCAAGAGAGGAATGGAGGAAAAGACCTGCTTCTTTTTGTTGTTGTTGCTTGGTTTTGTGTGTTGTGTGGTATTTTATTAGAGCTTTCCAAAATAATTTGAGATAATTTTACCTCAGATTGGAAAGCTTGGTATGATTCCCATAGTTCTTTTTGCTTTGCACCTCAGAGGTGAATGAAAAGAACTTACTTTTGAATAGTTTGAATCTCAGGTTCATTTTGCAGAAATTCAGACGTGACTGCAGATAATGTTTGGAATAGGAATGAAAACATGAACAGACAATAAGAGCAATAGAAAGCAAGAACTGCTATGTTGAGCAGGGTAGTTCTTCTGTGCATTGATTTTTATATGGTATTATAAACTCACATTAAAAATGGGTAGATTTGATAATTTTGTGGGCACAGTCTTAATGAATTAGCCTAAAGTGAGTAGTAACATGTGAAAGAGCAATGCAATACCACAGAGGTAAACAAGTACTCATGTCAGTATGACACTGCACCAAATGATCAAGCATAAAAGCAGTATTAATTAGGATAGACACAGTACTGCACCAATATGTTTGGTTCCCAAATGGCCTCCTTTTATGCAACAAATTTTCTCCCTTAGGAGTATTTATTTTGTGTTTCTAAATTGGCACAGGTTAGATTCTGAAGAGGCCCCAAAAGTCTAATATCAAGTGTCTTCCACTGAATTAGAATCCTCTCTCATCTTTGCCATTTAATTTAAGAGTTTATCAGTTTATGTTTCTTCATAGAGTGTGAATCAGGAAGAAGGCTATTTGAGTTCAAATAAAGGCTGAGTTTATACAGCTTTGCATATCACCTCTAAGTTTGACACTTTAATCTTGTGTCGTGCACATCTATTTAGTGCGTATAAATACTGCAGGCACAGTAACAAACTGTTAGCTCGTCTTTTAAGACTATTCCTTTGAGATATTTCTTGTAGAACTTAATTAGCTTGGCTGTTTATGTATTTGTGCATTTTAAGCCTTTTTACTGAAATTATTATTTATTGGTTTCACATGAGCATTCCTTGGCATTCTTAGCTAATCAGACACTTAGGTCTGATGACTTCTGTGGACTTGATACCAAGTCAAACTGCTGGAGAGCAGAGAATCATGCAGGTATGTAGTTGCAAAGAGCCACTGCAGTAGAACACCAATTAGAGCAGGTGCTTGACAGCATGTCGGATTTGTTAAGAACTTTGCTTAAGGAGTTCAAACAAGGGGCATGACTTCCAAGCACCCGTGTTTGAATTGCACTGTAATGTTTCAGAAAAATCACAGCTATTTTGAATGGCATTAATATCCCATGATAAAACAGTGGCACACATTAGAGTGAGCTCCTGGTGAAAATGACAGCCAGCTGTTAAATAATGCTGTTTCTCTGTCAGATACAAATTTAAACATCTTGAATGGATTGCCAACTCTTCCTATACAAAGAGTTCAGCACAGCAGAAAGAGTACTGTAAAAACTGTCAAACGTTTTTTCTTAACTCATTACTTTTAAAGTTGCACAATGAAGCCTTAGCTATTGACTAGATGCAAGTGCCAAGCAGCTTTGATCAGATGGAGCATTGCTGTCTTGAAGCTAGTCTGCATTTAGCTTTTATGCTACGGTATCTTCAGTACCGAAAAAAGTGCCATATTTACCTGCTAGTTGAAATGACAAATGCCTACAGGGTTCCTACAACAAAGATAGGTAAAAACTACTGCAAAGACGGTTAAATTCCAGCTTTGTGCCTTTTCTCTGAATTTATGGACCAGATTGTTTTGTTACCTCCTGATTTACCATCTGTTCCTCATAACATCTAAACTAGAAGAAGCAACTTTCGTGAGGCCTAGTAAAGAAAACCCACAATTTGGCTGAATATAGAGAATAAATTTTAAGTATTGCAAAAGATTGTGCAGGAGAGATGCACTAAAAATCAGTGCACAACTCTGCCAGATAGCACTAGGAGTGATATATGAGTAGGATTATTTGGGTATATTTATAATAGAAGAAAAGAGATTGTATTTGATAACTGATGGCTGAAGAAATTTCTGGGCCATAAAAACTCCACAGATAAAAAATATCTACTGAGCAAGTCCTGTGTCAGGCTTCAAATGATAGCTCCAGTTAGCAAACTAGAATAGCTGATGGAAGATTTCTAGCTTAAAGAAAGTACCGTAACAGAATACAGAGAGATAAGTCTGGAAGAAAAAGCAAGTTGGCTTTAAGATCATTTCAAACTCTAATACTGACATTCTAATGTAATGGTTAGAATCAATTTTTTGTAATCATTGAAGGTGACCCATGACAGTGATTAAACATATATTCTCTGTTTTTTTTCAGTACTCTGCTCTAGGACTCTGTAGGACATATGAATGTATGCTATCAACTGTAATTTACAGCACTCAGTACATGATTTTTCTGCCACCAGATTTTCTTAATTGGCTCTGCAGCCCAATGCCAGCTTGGGCATAGGCTGCAGTAATACCTCTTGAGAGCAAGGGAAGCCAGTGGAACATGAGTCCTAAACACAGAAATGGAAAAATCCTGGGAGATAAGGTTCATTTTATTCTTGCAGCTGTGGCAAAGAAAAAAAAGAGGGATTTATCATTTCTTCAGAACTCAGTAATAGAGGGGGCCCAGAAACCAGTGAAGTGTTTCGTAAGAAGTTTTAGAACATGCTGAATATTTCTTTCAGCTGGGTGTTTTTATTAAAGAAGCAATTGTCCTTAAAGTTTCAAGCTTTAAAAAAAGTTGATTCATATGTCTTTTCCAGAATAATGTTTCTGGGTGGAGTATGTTGTGAAAGAATAATGTATTACTTTCTCTTACTTTTCTTCCAAACATCTGAATTACTTGTTCAAGATGATGATCTTAAGGTCCTTTCCAACCCTAAATGTTCTATGATTCTATGTTAAAAAGAATTCCATTTTTGGGGAGGGGACCTTCCCCTCATCCCCTGTTTTATTGCAGTGTCATAGTCTTACAGTATCTCAGACTGTGACTCAAGCTTATAAACCATTCACATCCGAGTGCTTTGGGGGTGATACTTATCTGGAGTAGGTCAGTTTTCTATAGATGTATTCCTATTGGTCTTTTATAGCATTGATGAGCATGAGCTTCTTAATATTTATTGCTCAAAGTCAGAATTTCTGCTGAAGCCAGTAAAGTTTCATTAATTGGTTTAAATGAGAAGCAAATCTGGCTCTTTTGTAGTTGTTACTTTTCCCACAAAATAGTAGAATTTCAGAACTTAAGAGTGAACTGAAAATAGGAGCCAGAATATAACTACAGTCCTGTTCACTTGATGGAACAGTGTCGGAATCTCTCTCTAATTGAGGAAAGGTTGTTGTAATAAAAAATAAAATAGAAATGACTAGTACACTTCAAAGTGTGGGGTCACGCACTTGCTGGGAGCAACATGTTGCAAAAGAACCACTTAATTTTTATTTTTTTATTTATTTAGTTTTTAACAGTTGTCCAAGTCAGCATCCCCATATTGTCTTTCAGGACTATTAAACCAGGGTGTGGATCTATTGATAGGACTGCGATTTATTTTTCTGTGTGAACCAAAATGTATTTAATTACACAGTCAACTGTGTAAACTCTCTGTAACTGTTTAGTATGTGGTTAAGACATTATGTCAAGTCACTAGCAACTGATTTTTTTGTCTTTTTTACCACTTACATTAATTTTTTTTGTATGGGTTTTATTTTAAGACAACAGTAAAAAAAGAGGACAGGGAAATGTCTTTCTACTGAGAAGAGAGTGATGAGGAAACTTCGGGCTTCTTCCTGAATCAAAAATGGCACATTTTGGAAAGACACATTTTCAGGAAGTGAAACTCTGATACTTTCAGCGTGACAATCCTTTATCTGCAAAAGGAAAGAAATGTACAGATACCTGAAATCTGTAAGAGCATTCATCTCCTGTGGACATTTGGAGAATGTTCAGGTTCCTCCTTCAGCAGAACTCTTTGACCTGTTAAGTTGCCTTGCATTACTTGCAGGAACTCTTATAAAAGGCTTTACATTACTAAACTAAACCCTACTTACTAAAATGATTCAGTGAAGAGAGTAGTGTAGTAATTAGGGCATTGAGAACTCCCTGTGTTGTTTTCTCACATGATTTTTGTCACCAGTTTTCTGATTTCTTAAAGCTAAGCTGCTGGAACCACCACATAACAGTTTCATGTTCTAGCTATTTTTCAAGTCTTTGTTAGTTGCAGGCAAGAATCTCAAAACATGGACCCCCTGAATGATTCAACACCATAAATTAAATAAAAAGCACTGGAATTTAATTATTGCTTTAAAAGCTAGTGGTTTTGAATTTTACTTGTGACTGGCTCATGATTAACTTGGTTGTCAAACTTGTACCCAGCATCCAACCCCAAAAGGAACATATTTAAAGATTCTGATTTAGAGTTTTCAGTGTTTGCTAAAACGCTGCACCTCAGTTATTCATGTGGAAACTCTGATATAATTTAGTATGAAAACATTTGGCATACAATTTCTGAAGAAGGGAATATTGTGTAGGGCTATATATTTGGTGTATTTCCAAAGAGCTTGCTTTCATGGTATTTATGTAAAACTTAGTCAGCAGCAAAAAATCAAGTGTTATTAGTGAAGGAGCAATGCAATGATCTAACATGCTAATTTGAGAAGATTAAAATTCATATTCTAGTTTAGGCTCTGAAAAATGAACTAATGCAAAGCATTGTGATATAGCAAAATAATAGCTCGTAATTTACTTCCTTGGTTCCTGTTAGCAGTTTCATTTGTATTGAATAGGTATAATTGTGTGTCCTCAAAAAGATTGCACTAAACCCGGTTATGATATAGGCAAACTTTCCAAATCCTTTATTAAGCTGAGCAATTTTCTGTTGCAAACAAAAATACTTCAGCCTTTGATTTTATTTGCATTCTGCTGATAAAAAGTAGCTTTCATTTAAAAATGTGTCACTTGTGATCCACAAAGTTGAGTTGTCTGAAGGTTTCCTATTAACATTAGTGTTCAAGTGAATATGGTGTTTAGCTGAGCCAAATTTAAAATAAAAAGCACATTTTGAAAGGCCATTGACTGGTAGTGATGCCACTATGCTACCACATGCGTTAGATTTTGAAAGCTGTTTTCTGATTGTTTAACAGTCCAGAGGAGTTGCATTGGGAAAGTATGGGAGATTTCAAGCCTAAGCCATTTTATATTAAATGAAGTGATAATAGTTACTGCCATTAGCCACATGACTCAGAGAAAAATTGTTTATGCTTGGCAGAAGTTAATATTAAACAAGCTCCATAATGTCATTTTTGCTAACAAACATATTTTCCCATTGAAAAGGAGCTAAAATGGACTGTGTTGTTCTTACAGTTCTGAAGGTAAGTGCTAGAGGTATGTTTCTAATATGGAAGTTTTGGGGTGCTCTTTTGCAAAACTTAAAAGAATTAATAATTACGTCTAGATCTTTCTTACCTGAAGCTTCATACACTGTTTATTACAGCCTAGCTTTATTTCAGTGGAAAAATAGCAGGAAATTATGTATTTAATCACGTATATTATGTTAAAATTTGGAAATATTTTTTGTTTGAGTTACTGTAGCTCAAGAGCCAACATTTATTATTCTGTTTTGATTTTAATAACTCTCAGCATATTTGGCTAAGATATGGAAACCTAGATTTTGTGTGTGCTTAATTTTTTTCCAAATAGGCTCGGCATCTCTCATGCTTTTCATTTATACCTAAAGGTTACCATGTTATCCCCAAAAGCTAATGCTCCACGTTAGAGAGATTAGGATAATAGTTGTTTGTTTATATATAATACAAATATTAACATGTTTGCATATATGCATAGAAATAATGTGTTTGTAGGCTTCCAGACTTGCCAGACTAGTATTTGCTAAACCCAGAAGATACTTGTGCCCAGAATAATTTGAGTCATTAGTTATTGGTACTTCTTTTAATACACTAATGTAGTTATTTAGTCCTTCAGAACTTTGTTCAATAGCAACTGCAATTCCTACTGAGTGCTGAGCACTTTTGAACATTTGCTGAAGAGTGTTCTACAGGAACAATGAGTGTGTTTCAAGAGATTCCTTCATCTTTTTTCAAAATGTCTTACTGGCTTATAGTTGCACTTGCTGTTCTGAATCCCTCAATGTTCTAAAAATGTCCATCCTAAAGTTGGTCTTTTCTGCCCAATGTAATGGTATTGTAGAGCATGCTATAGATTTTTTGCAGTCTTATATTTCACTATGCTAAAATTCAAGACTGTAAAATGCTAGCTTATAAATGGTCAGAAGCAGTGATCTAATCTATGAAATATTTGTAGCTACATTGCAGTTACACATATCATCCTAAATGGAACAAAATAAGGTAGTGGCCATATCTGCAGAACACTCCTCAGGGACCCCTCAACCCCAACTTGGGTTTAGAAATTGAGTTTGAAACACTTTACCAAGAAAACTTTTAATTTTTTTTATTTTGCACTATTCTTGGAATTGTCTGATATCAATAAAAATATATTCAATTTATTTTTAAGTATTTAAAACCTTATGTTTACAAGATCAAAATCAAGGGGTGGAATAACAAAATAAAGAATGAGGGTCAGAGATTTTTTTCGGTGTGGAATAATGGCATCACAGTGTGTCTTTGAATACAGTCTGGATATTAACCCACATCCCTAGAGTCCTACCCATGACTTCAAGAATATTTAGCTTTCTCTTTCATTGCAGAAATTTTTGACCATTATTTAATTTATCTTACCCTTAAAAAAGGATGTAAAATCTCTCCTTGACACCATGCCAAAAGAACAGATTTTGCTGCTTCCAGTGCTGGCTAAAAGTAGGGATTGCAGAAGCATTTGAAAATATTCAAATTGTGATTAGTGGATTGTGTTTTGTTTTGTATGATTATATTGCTATTGTACTGTGTATAATTGTGTTACTTGATATACAGCTCTTTTTCCAAATGTCAAATTGTAGCTTGTAAATAAACTCCAAACTCCTTTTCATGCTTACTACGTACTACATTAAAAGATTTCAATGACGTAATGGAGTTTGGAGAGGAGACATAACTGTTGTGCACACTGTGCATTTTTTGTTGTAACATTTCTATTCTGGGCTGTTTTTTTTTTTTTTACTATTTTATTTTATTCTCTAACATAGACACACAAAAAAAGATTTTTTTTTTTTTTTTTTTTTTTTAAGTCACTTGAAGAAAAAGTGGAGTCTGATAATATTTCATTATATTTGTCCTGGGTTCAGCAGTAGCAGTCATTTTTCTCCTTTTTAGTAGCTGGTGCAGTGCTATGTTTTTGACTTTCAGCCTGGGAACAATGCTGATAGCACTGATGGTTTTAGTTGTTGCTCAATAATGTTTATTCTGACCAAGAACTTTCTGAGTCTCATGCTCTGCCAGGGCGGAGGGGAAGCTTGGAGGAAGCAGAGACAGGACACCTGACCCAAATTAGCCAAAGGGGTATTCCATACCACAGCACATCATGCCCACTATATAAACTGGGGGCAGTTACTTGGAAGGGCTAGATCGCAGCTCGGGTCGGGCTGGGAATTGGTCAATGGGTGATGAGTGGCTGTATTCTCTTCCCTTGTTATTTCTCTTGTTATTAATGGTGGTAGCAGCAGTGATTTGTGTTATACCTTAGTTACTGGACTGTTCTCATCTCAACCCATGGGAGTTACATTCTTTTGATTCTCCTCCCCATCCCTCAGGGAGTGGGGTGAGGAAAGGGGGGTGGGGAGCGAGTGAGGGGCTGTATGGTTCTGGGTTGCCAGCTGGGCTTAAACCACAGCAATAATCCTTTCAAATCTTACGCTTGTCAGTCCTGTATTGGGATGAGATTTGATATTCTTGTTTGATGGAGTGACTGCACTCAGGATGTTTGTACAAAAGTATATCCACCGTTGTACATGTGCTTGCATAGTGCATATTGAAAATCACACCAAACAATGACACATCTTTCCCACAGAGGCTATGGAGCCTCCCACCTTGGAGACAGATAGTCAAAAGCCACTAGGACATAGTCTACATGATCCTGCTCGAGCAGGAGAGTTTAAACCAGATGAACTCCAGAGGTTCTTTCCAACTTCAATCATTATCTGACATGCATAGTTTGATTTCAAATCATAGTTTGATTTGAAGTAACCATAAATAAATATACTATTTATCTTTAAAAGCAAGAATGATGCCAGCAACATGTGCCTTTGTGCTGTGTACCTTAAAACACCATATGTTTTAGTTAAGGTATGGACACTGCCATACTAAGAAGGGCAATTTCTATGGCTAGGTGAGTGATGGGAAACTGCATAACTCACTGGAACACTGAGGGTGATTGTGAAGAAAATTTCTGAAACTCTTGGAGTGCTATTGAAATAAAAAATTAATGACACCTTACCTAAGATATAGTAATATCAGCAAAATATCTGCAGCTTGTTTGATACATTTGAAGGTAGAGCATGATTTGTTTCACTGTACATATTCTTTCTTTACACCTGAAACACTAGCACCATTTTTGTCTCTCGTTCTATCCTAAAATACTTCCCCTATTCTCCTGTCAATATTTCAATCACTGTCTTGCTGCTACACTAATAATCATCATAGAATCATAGAATAGGTAGGGTTGGAAAGAACCTTTAGATCATCTAGTTCCAACCCCCTGCCATGGGCAGGGACAATTCCCACTAAACCATGCCACCCAAGGCTCTTTTCAACCCGGCCTTGAACACCGCCAGCGATGGAGCATTCACAACTTCCCTGGGCAACCCATTCCAGTGCCTCACCACCCTTACAGTAAAGAATTTCTTTCTCAGATCCAATCTAAACTTCCCCTCTTTAAGTCTGAACCTGTTATCCCTTGTCCTCTCACTACAGTCCCTCATGAAGAGTCCCTCCCCACCATTCCTGTAGGCCCCCTTCAGATATTGGAAGGCTGCTATGAGGTCTCCATGCAGCCTTCTCCTCATATCCAATCTGAACTTCCCCTGTTTAAATTTGAACCCATTACCCCTTGTCCTATCACTATAGCCCCTAACAAAGCATCATCAATATAAGTGACTGTAGAAACTAAAAAGTTTCCTTCTGCCTTGAAATGTCGATATTAAAGTCTGAAATCCATTAGCCACTTGTTCTTTCATTTATGAGTCACCCTGCACCTTAATCTTCTCAAAACAAAATTAACACCTGAAAGTCTGCAGTTTTGGTGGTTGAGGTAGGAGCATTGGCAGGAAGGCATTGTGCTTAAAGTATTCTTTCAAATGCTTATTGAACTCACCACCATCTTCTGTGTGTAGTTTCTTACTGCAGAAAGTCAGATGATTTAGCTGCATTATGTTCAGCTACACATCTGCAACTATTAGGATTTGCATTAGGACAGTAGTTGGCTGTACCAGCTTTCTTCAACACAGTTTAACAGAAATTAGTTTCTCCCCATCTTTTGTAACTACTGTTCTGGACCAGTCTTCTGAAACTATGAATAATTTGAAGCCATATGCAGAAATACTCACCACTCTATAGTGCTAAACTTAGGGACTCTTCATCAGGGATTATAGTGATAGGACAAAGGTAATGGGTTTAAACTTAAACCAAACCATTCTATGATTCTGTCGTTAGGATCATAAAGCGGCAAAGAAGTTACTGAGTGGCAGGAGGGCAGTGGAATTTTTGCTTCTACCAGAAAATACATTCCCCAGCAAAAACCTTCTTTGCAAGACCTTTCATCAAATTCAGTGCCTTCTTATGACCATGTACATACCAGGACTGATGCATGGTAGTGAAGTTTCTTGTTAAGGGAAGCATAGAGTTTTGTCCTACTCTTCAACTGTTACTGGCATGTTAGTTTTGGGCTCTAGTTACAGTAGTGGTATTGGTGGATCCTTGGTTGACCCAGAGCAGCCACTTTCATGTTTCTGTATTCTCATGCCACCAGCTGACTATCTCAGCCTGTAACACTATGCACATAGGTTTTTAAGGATCTGTGAAATTTGATGGTCAACGTGTTGTACATGACTTATGACCAGCATGGAATGAACAAAATTCTGCTAGCAGTAGTAACTTACATCTGATCTGTTGTTTGAAAGCTCAGTTATGTTCCCAAGCATTAATTCTTGCATGTAAGAAGGGAATAAATCATTTCTTCAAGGATGACCATATTTACATTTCCGGATGAATTTCTGAACAGAATCACTTATCAAAACAATGCTTTGAGAAATTATGAGATTAGGCCAGTAAAGTTCTTCACTGTGTAAGTTATGGATTGAAATCAATCCCATCTATTATAATTTAGATAAGAAAACCCCTTATCTTCCCAGTTTGTAGCATACTGTATCGTTCAGTGTTAGCTTTAGCTTCTGGTTTTGGCCTATTCACAGATCTGCAGCCCATTACAGTGGTGCCTGTTGGAGCAAATGCTGTGAAAATTTTGCCAGTTTTTCTATGATAAACCATGTTTTCCAGGAATTTGTACTTAAGCATTAAAAAGTCCCTAACAGTTGAGGCTTGGCATGGAAAGTCTTGATTCACAACGATTTTGCTTGTGCGTTTATCCAGATTTTCAAAAATAAATCAGTCATCTAATTTACTAAGTCGGAGGTATTTCAAAATAATGTATTGTTTCAAGATCATAGAATTGTATTTGTTGGAAGCAAATAATATTATGATCATTTAATCTAAATAGACACATTTCCTGACAATGAATAATTGCTTTGTTGCTGTTACCTCACAAATCACTCTTAAATGCTTCTGTGTGTTTTTCCTGTTGGGTAGATCCATGCAGAAACTGCAGGAGTTGAAACTGGTCACATTATTTTTGGTATTCTACAAATATTCAAATAGCTAAGCTGTTTTTCTTTGAAAAGCTGTGTATCAATGAAAATGTAACTGTATAAATTCTAACTTATGATATCAATATTGCATCCTAATGTACATTTTAAAACTTTTTCCCCATATTTTATAGTTGGCTCTATTTTTACATTTAGTTAATTAAATGTAAATAACTATTAATGTACATTCTGAACGCTCATCACAGAGGAATGAAAGTCTATGTGCTTTGTGACTCTTACCTAGGATGTTTCCATAGTTGTGATAGAGACAAGGTATAACACTGTTGAGTTCTATCTAATAATCTATGTAATTGCACAGATTTTAATTATCTACATAATTATTAATAATTTATATAATTATATATTATTGATTAAAATAAGGTAAATCAGGGAGAAATGCTTATTCTGCATTACAAACATTTATTTTCCACTCCGTATTAGTACTTTGTTTCTGTTTGGAATCAGGTTTGGGAAAGAACTATTACTTGAAGTTTATTTACACAGAAAGTAATAACAGAAATCACATGTTCAAAGCCTGTATGCATAGAAAAAAGGCTAAATAAGAATAACTGGATAGTGTTAGGATGTAATTATTCAGCTACACAGAAGGAAAGTGGAAGATGTTAAGCATAACTGGAAGGAGAATAAAATCAAGCAGGATTTAGAAGGAAATCTGCTAAAGCCAGCAAATGACAAGAAGAAAATGCTGCCTTCCAATCTGAGTTAGAAGGGAAGTGGCTGTAATAGTGGATTAATTGTCTCAGTAGAGAAAATAAACAATTGAGTGGATACTGGCAACTAATTTGATCAGTATGTCACACCCTAAATGATCCAGTTGTCGCCCCCTATTAATCTTATAGGACAGTTTAAATCAACACATGGAAGAGATTGCAATGAACACACTGGCCAAGAAATGAGTATTTGCTAACATGATGAAATAATTACCGTTCAGTAGAGATCAACTACACTTCAATGTGAGAAGCTGATAATTACTTAGCTTAGCTTGGTTCAAATAAATAGTTCCTTTCAACATTCAAAAAAGTATCAGCCAGTTCAAGTTGTGTTGCCAGCGTTTATACATTTGTGTCCATGAGTTTTACCTTTTTTCCCAGTTCTCTTCCCCATCTCTTACGAGCGAGCCAGGGCCGTGTGGTGTTCAACTGCCTACTGGGTGAAACCACAGCAACTCAAATGGGTTTAAGGACCCATTCCAGCCCAGGGGCTTCTCACATAAATATCTAAAATCAGAATTGTAAAAAATATCCAGTTTGAAAAGCAGCTGTTAATTTGAAATCAGTGAGATCCAAAGGGTCTGGGTAAATGTTTCTTTTATCATCTTTTGATCTTCTGCAAAGAACGTACAGACAGGAGTGTGCCACTGGGAGAAGTACTAGTTGGCACAAGTCAGAAGTATGCCAGGAAACCTGCTAGTGTTTCAAGGCACTATTCAGACCTACGCTCTGGCTCTTTGTATTTTATTAATGAGATGTAGCCCTTGCAGCAGACACCAGTTTAGCAAGGTCTGTGGTTTTTGCTGCTGTACCACAGTACCATACAGTTGGATGGACTATGACTGCCAGCCTCAATATCTACTGGCGGAAATACCTCTGTCCCGCAAAGAATTGTTAACATCAGGCACTTCCAAGCAAAAATATAAATAGATCTTGAACAATTCCAGTTATGCAATGACTTTAACACTGTCACAAAATAGTGAAGCCAAGATCTCATACCCATCAGAAGCTCACCCAAAGTAGCCATAAGAATGTGATGATGTGGAGCAGGAATAGCACATACATTTCTATTCTTCATATGGTTAATTTAACCCATAGAATCATTCTGTATGTACTAAGCTTTTATTGGTATTAGAATAAAGAATTTCTTTTTTTTGAAAGAATAAAAACTCAACCCAACAAAAAACCTGATAATTATTTCTCTCTGTGCTTCTAATCAACAGACTTTGATGTACATCTGTTTAAGTACAACTGTAACTTCCAGTCAGGAAAAGCCTTTTATGTCAAGTCGTCTTTAAGCTACATGCTGTGTTTGTTTTACATATTCTTTTTTCTTTTCTTTTTAAGAAAGCACCCACACATTTTTCTTCAACTTTATCAGTGAAAACGTGCTTTGAAACTTTTATGCAGAAATAAATTTTAGTTTTAAGTTAGTTTAGACTGATTGCTTAAAGTGATGATGGAGATTTTAGTGCTGTCTTTCTTGCAGATGTGTATCAGGATAAGAAGACAACCTAATTTGTCCACTGAACATATATTAATAGATATCATAGAATCATAGAATAGTTAGGGTTGGAAAGGTCCTTACGATTATCTAGTTCCAACCCCCCTGCTGATAACACGTTATACTGCTTCTTACATCATGTGATGCCAAGGCTGTATCCAGCTTCTATGTAGATGAGGGGAAAGACAGCCCTCGTGGGCTATGACCATCTGCAGCAATAGGCTGGTATGAGAGAGATTCTGCAGAGCATTCATTCCCTAGCAATTCAATGTCACTTACTTCTGGGAGGGGAAAAAAGTATGCTAGTTGTTGTTCTTCAGGTCATATGTGAAAAGTCATTTCCTTTTGGATTAGTATTTACAGCTGTAAAGGTGAAACTAGCAGAACCATCACAGAAGTCAGAACCAGGACTGACTACCAGATTCGAAAATTTTCAGAGCTGGGACTTTTATAGATCTATAAAGTTTTATCTTCATCACATATAAAATCAAAGCACAAAGCTGCTGAATGTCTAGGAAAAAGTAGTGATGGTCTTAATATAGTCCTTTAAGTATTGCTATTTGTTTCAGTCAATTATACATATATATTTTTTTTTTTTCCAAAAATAAATAATCTGAGGATAAAGGTAAGCAGTACTCTAAACCAAAATAAAAATTCAGGCTGCTTTGTAAAGTGGTCCCACTCAAAAACAATTAATTTTCATTAAATGTGAAGTTATCCTAGAGGATAGAAGAGTTACAGAACAAGGAATGTATACCTGCAGGATGAGGAATGGCATCGAAAAAGCAGTTTCTCAGAACAAGTCACATGAGTCCAGTACAACATAGAAAGGAAATTTTCAGATGTAATTCTTGGCTATATAACTTTGTTAATAAGGAAAAAGCACAATAAATAAACGTTATCGTATGTATGAGAAAAACTCTGACATCCAATCTGAGACCTATATTTTATAGAATTTATTGAATCAGACAGTTCAGATAGAAATTGCGGATAAGAGTCAAAAGCTTCATTTGAGGACTACAAAATAACTTTAAAGAAAAGTGCACAAAGACTGCCATATGTTTAACATCTCAGAAAGATGGACAAGCAAAGATTTATCTACAATGTATGAAGAGAATTTTCTGATTTAGGACAGAAAGGCTCAAGGAGATATACTAACTGGATAGTTAAGTTAGGAATTGGGCAGACATTTCTGGCGGTGAAATGATTAACTGCTGGGAAAATTACCAGAGGAAGTGGTGGATCCTCTGTCTCCTCTTGCTTTCAGATCTAGACCAGATTTATTTCTCCAGCAAGTCAGTAGCCTGAACAAGAGACAATAGTTTGATTTCTCATATGTATGTAGGAGATCTCACTAGAGGTTCTGTTGACCCCCATTTTTCACTTGCAATCGCTCTATCATCTTAAGTTTTAAGGAATAAAACTTGTTTTCAATTATATTAATATGAAGTGTAATTATTCTTAGAGACATACATTATCTAATTTTACTGTCTTGGTTTTATTATTTAATCTATAAACTTCAAAAAAGAATACCAGTTTGAGAAAATCCTGATACAGTTAACTTCAGATAACTGCTTCAGTTTTCTTCAAGGCAAACAAGACACTTTAAGTTATTAAGGCTAATAATAAACTTGGATAAATCACAGGTTATTTGCCTTCTGGTTTGTCATTACTATCATAGAATCGTAGAATAGTCAGGGTTGGAAAGGACCTTCAGACCCCCATGCCATGGGAAGGGACACTTCCCACTAAATCATGCCGTCCAAGACTCTGTCCAACCCGGCCTTGAACACCGCCAGGGATGGAGCATTCACAACTTCCCTGGGCAACCCAGTCCAGTGCTTCACCACCCTCACAGTAAAGAATTTCTTCCTCATATCCAGTCTAAACTTCCCCTCTTTAAGTCTGAACCCATTACCCTTTGGCCTATTGCTACAGTCCCTAATGAATAGTCTCTCCACAGCATCCTTATAAGCTCCCTTCGGACAGTGGAAGGCTGCTATGAGGTCTCCATGCAGCCTTCTCTTCTCCAGGATGAACAGACCCAACTTTTTTATCCTGCCTTCATAGGGGAGGTGCTCCAGTCCCCTGATCATCCTCGTGGCCTTCCTCTGGACTTGTTCCAACAGTTCCATGTCCTTTTCAATTTCAGGACACCGGAACTATATGCTCCTGTGTGTATATGCTGTAAAATTTAATACAGGATATATTATATCTGATGCAGACTTGAATTTATTAGGTAACCTTGTAAAGCATAGCTTAAAGAAAGTACAGCATAAATTGTTTGTTTCTACATGAATTTCAATTTTAAATAATCATAACTTTGAAACCATCTCATTTGTTTCCTTCAAATGTGGCTTTTTCACTTTGAAAATCTCCAAGCATTCCAGGCTGAATTTTCTGCTTTTGGTTAAGACTATATTCTGATTAATATTAAAGAAAAATATTGCCAAATCAATAACTCAGTACCTGCATTACCAAAAGCAAATAAATTAAATATTTTGCAACCCGTGAACTATCATATTTTTAAAGCAAAATTATTTTTCTGTGGAACAGAAACTTAATGAGTGATATGCACCCAATTTGTGCCTGGGGGCAGGAGTTGGGGTGGGGGGAATTTAGGTGGCCCCATGTTCTGGTTATGCATTGCTTTGGAGAAAGCCAAAAAGGAATACTTTAAACTCAGTTTATCTTAGGTCCTTGATTTGTTTTACTGGTATTTCTTCCTGTCCTCAGCCAGCTCATGTTTAAGCCTTAATTGCCTGTTGGTCAGGAGAGATTAGTTACCACTTCACAGCAACATCAGAACATTTGAAGAGCTGCTTCTCAGGGGTGTTGTGGGGATGCAGGTGCAAAGTTTTTCTTGTGTCAAACATTAAGCAGAGAGTTGAATGAAATATTGCTAAAACACTCAAGAAAAAAAAGTCCATGAGGAATTTTGAAGAAAATTCATTTGGTGTTTTAAATTAATGGTGCCTTTACAGTTTCATGGTCCAGAGTTCAAGATTTGTGTGTGCCAGAATGGTGGCCAGGCTTAGAGTACAGCAAAGCTCTAGGTGTGTGATACATGAAAATGAAAGTAGGGTTAATGATACTTCTTTCTGAAATAAAATAGACAAGACTACAAAGAGCTGATGGTCATGCATTTTGCTTTTCTTTTATGTTCCAGGCCATTTCTGACAGGCAGCACAAAACAGTCAGTAACTGATATTTTAGTCTGAATAGGTCTCCTTTAGAACCAAAATTACACACTGTGCTGATGAACACATGGTAGTTGTGTACCTGTTTCAATGTCTGTTCTGGGGTAGCGAGGAAATTGTATTTTTCCCTGAAGAGTAGAAACTCACCTTTTAGCCCAGCTGTTCCTTTGTATTGCTCTCTCTATGACATGTTTGCAGTAGAGAAAAAATAGCTTTAACATCCTGGGAGAGCTGTGCTGCCACTTCCTGAGGAGGCAGTGGACAGGCTCAGGTGCAGCATCAGAGCCATCATCCTGATGTCTTTTAGCTTCCTTGCAGAACTTCTTGTACACTTCTTTTCCAAAGGTAACAGCAGAGCTTCAAAAGCTGGTCCAGATCACAGTTAATAGAAGCAAGTTGGGTGTTTTTATGTTCCTTATTTCATAGAATCATAGAATAGTTAGTGTTGGAAAGGACATAAGATCATCTAGTTCCAACCCCCCTGCCATGGGCAGGGGCACCTGCCACTCAAACCACATCACTCAAGGCTCTGGACTTGTTCCAGTAGTTCCATGTCCTTTTTATGCTGAGGACACCAGAACTGCACACAGTACTCCAAGTGAGTTCTCACAAGAGCAAAGTAGAGGGGCAGGATCACCTTCTTTGACCTGCTGGTCACGCTGCTTTTGATACAGCCCAGGATAAGGTTGGCTTTCTGGACTGTGAGCACACATTGCTGGCTCATGTTCATTTTCTCATCAACCAACACATCCAAGTCTTTCTGAGCAGGGCTGCTCTGAATCTCCTCTCTACCCAACCTGTAGCTGTGCCTGGGATTGCTCAGACACAGATGTAGGACCTAGCATCTTAAAGTAGGCTCCATATAAACAACAGACTTCCAAAAAAGTTCAATGGGCCATGTTGTGGGGCACTGGAATGGGTTGCTGAAGGAACCTGTGAATGTGCCATCCCTGGTGGTTTTCAAGGCCAGGTTGGACAGAGCCTTGGGTGACATGATTTAATGGGAGGTGTCCCTGCCCATGGCAGGAGGGTTGGAACTTGATAATCTTAAGGTCCTTTCCAGCCCTAATTATTCTATTATTCTATGATTGTGTAAAGCTGTTTCTACAGTTTTGACAGTGGTTTGATAATACCAGTGCATGAACAAAAGCTTTAGCAAGGTGAAGTGTCATATTGGATACTGTCTGTATCTATTTTTCATAAATGGCTGTGCAGTATTATTTTTATTATAAATTAAATACTGTTGTGTGACTATCACAAAACAAGTAAGATTTAGGGTGAGAAGTGCCCTCTCTCCAGCTTCTAACAATGAATGAACTTCTTTTAGCTACTATGTGAAATGTCCCGACATGCATATAAGTATTAAGTCCTCATAGGCAGTCTTGGGGAAGTGCTTCTCTTTAAGACAGCTAGAAAGTTACTGTAATACATTTATGGATATAGCCATGTAATTCAGGACATCTTTTAAACCCTGACTGGCCACAGCACAAAGACAGTGACTGTCTCTATATTTGCTGACTAAACGTCTGGCACTGTTAAGTGTCACAGGTCAATTCCCATCCATATTGTTCTGCTCAGAGCTCCCACACCAGGGACATACCTACAGGAGCAGCCCTGGCCTGTGATGTTCACCTTGGAAGGCAGGGGGGGACCCAGGTCAAAATATGACTGATGATTGAGGGATATTCTCTAACACTCTTTAATTTAGTAATGCAGGGGCTCTGGAGAAGTCTGTGTCCATAGTGTGTAGGTGGGATGTACAGGTAAAGGGATGTCTGGAAAGCTAAGTTTATATCAGGCATAAAGACTGTGTTGCACTCCATCAGCAGAGAAGAAATGTCAGAAAAGGTAATATCCTACCTAGAAAACCAAGACAGTGACTCCATCATGACCAGAGCACAGACAATAAAAGCTATAATGGATGGATTGCAGTTCTGATCATTGGTTTCGTGAAGAAAACAAATGTGTGGGCTTTGTCACACTGTATGAGAAAAATGTCTGAGGAGAAGGGGAAAGTGTACACCAAAGTAGTTACGAATAAATAGAGACTAACCTGACCAAATTTAGGTAGGCAATGGGAATACCTTCTGTTTCAGCACCTTCTAGAGTATAAACCAAATTAATAACAGCGAGCCATGCAGGTGCAGCTGTTATTCTGCTACACCATTCCTGATGCACATGCTGAGGATAATCATCTTACATCATATTAGAAATAATGCATTCATCTTCACTTTCAGTTGTTATTCACTAGGAGTGTTCCTGCTGGATTGTAATTTATTCCTTTGTCAAGTGTTCACTTTAGCCTCTTTTCTTACTGAACTTCTGTAATATTACCTGTGCAGTACTTGAAGAGAGGCAGAAGTGATAATTAAAACTATATTTTAAGCTATTTCAGTTAAAAAAAAAAAAAAAAAAGAAAAAGGTCCTAGACCAAAATTGTTCCTCAGTTCTTAACCAGAATCCTAAGGGGATTTAAAAAACCTAAGGGGAATTAAAAAAGACAAATCCTTTACAATAGGAATAAATAGTGTTTTACAGAAGAAAAACTTCTCTATAAATAAATAAACTACAGAGTATAATGGCTCTCTCTGTAAGAAACCCGTGAACAAATGCAATTTCTAGCATGAAATTAAACCTTGCGGGTGCTACAAATAAGTACTGTCTCAGTAGAATTTATCTTCTATTCCCTATACAATGAGACAAAAATAAAATTAATTATATCGACTAGAAAGAGGAGAAATGGAAGAAAAATAAAGAATATGGTTTGAAATACTGGGCAGAGGGAGTTTAGTCAGATTAATCTCCAGTCAAAACTAGAGAAGTTCAAAGCCAATTAGTTTTTAGCTTTTACTTTTGTTGACAGAGTTAAAATATATTACATGTGTATGTGTATAGATATTTTTTTTGTGTTATTTTGAAATTTGCTTTACATTGCACTGTGAAAGAGGAAAATAGACAAACCCAGACTTTTCACTGGAAATATTTTGTTTGGCTCTGCTTGCAAAGCATCTGATCTGACATGGTGTTGATTAAGATGAGTGAGTAACCTGCATGCAACTGATATTCATATCTTTTGAATTCTGAGCTAGATCTACATTACATGGTAAACATTTTGATGGCAATGGGGACTAGCCTGTTTTTTAACCATTGTGACTGAAAGTATAATGGGACCCATCATTTTAATATCTATGCTATTCTGGTAAATGTAGGTCTTCTGTCAAGAGTTTTCTGAGTGTTTCCATGTCAACCTGGATTTGCTAGTTTTCCTCTTCCTTTATTGTCCTTTCTCCCTCTTTCTTCTCTGCATCCATATGTATGAATATTTTTTGTACATATTATATTCATTAATGAATAGCTTATGTTTTAGCAGAATAATGGGTACTGCATATTCTTTGAAATGATGGAAATGGAAACCAGTTTTCAGTTAATATCTCACTGCCATCTACTGTATACATTGGAAAACTGCACTGTGAGAAATGCATTGCATTTCTACAGTGTAAGATGACTCTTTTTCACAGTGAATTTGCCCTAAAGTTGAGCTAAAAATCTACTGAACTCTCAATAGGCTATGACATGTAAATTCCATTCTTTGTGGAGGAATCAGAATTTCTTAAACAGATGACAATGTCTGATGTTACTCAATATTTTCCAGAAGGAAAGAGCATCAGATTTTAGTATTGCTTGGTTCATTTGTATTCAGGCCAGGTGAAAAGTAGATGTGGGCTTTGAGAGAGAAAGAGTACCTCACTTTGCTTATTCTTGCTCTAAATAGTAAAACCTTTCATTTCTTAGTGGATGTGTCAAAGCAAAAAAAAAAACAGTGGCATCAAGATATTTCTGTTAGTTGAGAGAGTATTCTTTGATTCTTTTAACTCAGCATTCATCTCAGTAGCTGATACCTGCTGTATACAAGCAGCAAGTAAGCACAATATCATTGGTTGTTTGAGATATAATAATTTACCCAGAGATGTGAAATCATGAAGTTGAAAAAAAAGTATCAGGATTCTGGGCCTAAGGTGTTCCTTATATGGTATTATGCAGGTTAGTTTTGCACTACCAGTGCTTTTGCAATGATTTGTATAGAAATTACAAAGCTTACTCAAGACAGAAATTTCCCTGATTTTCATAAAGAAAGCTGATATCAAATAGACAGGAATGTGTGAAAAACATCAGACTGCATTTACATAAGGGAACTCATTTTCTTAGTCTGCTATTAATTTCAGTAGGCTGAGAATGCATATAATTTGTATTACTAGCTGTTAATATTGCACCAAAAAGTACAAAAGAAGATCATTAAACTTGCAAACTCAAGTGCTTCAAAGCTGAAGAAATGCTTTCATTTGCTTCTTCTTCATATCAATTGTGAGAAAGTCTATAGTTACGGCATGCTTTTTTCCTCTATTTTTATTCAGTAATTGTTCTAAGACCTCATTTGCTCAACATTATTCAGGCCTTGCAAATGAAGAAAGAATGCTAAATCATTAATTTTCTATGATCTCAGTTTCTGTGTTTCAGTGCTTTGCAAACATCAATTAACCCACCTTTACAACTTCTGGTATTTTGGGAGTTGAAATGGTATTGCGGGCAGCTGATGTGATTATACCATCACTTCTGCTGCCTTTAGAGGCAAAAATGCAGGACTTCTTCAAGTGACATCAGAAGTTTACCCAGGAAAACAAGGAACTGGTTTCTGACACTTGACCCTTTCTGTCACATCTCAACCTTATTACTTCTTTGCCAGTGTCACCATCCAAGTCCCAATGTCTTTCACTCCATGTACAAAATGGTCTTTTAGTAAAAGATTTCTCCCAAGTCGCATATCTCCTGTAGCTCACATTGAGCATAGCCAATTTCAGCCTCGATTTAATGGTGTTAAAAAATTCCACGTGAACTAACTCAGGAAAGCTGTGGTAACACTGCTAGAGATGCCCATAGCATGATGTTTTCTAAGTTATTAAAGCTCTTTGCATCCTCTTCCTGTGGGCCCCTTATCAGTGCTGGTTTGTAAATCATGCTTTAGGAAGAAGTTGACTTTGTAGGACTGGGAAACTTTTTTATTTCATTGAGTGTTTGTTCATAAGATTTCTGAGCAATTTGTACATTTCTCTGGAAGTTTTAGTATTCAAAATTTTTAACTTTACTGGAAGCCCCAGGAAATAAATTACCTCTGGGGAATAATTTCTGGACTGCATCTTTTGTTTGGTTGGTTGTTGGATTTTTTTGCGGTCACTGTTTATGTGTAGTTTGATGTGTAGTGCAAATGGGGAGTAAATGATGAGGCGTCCGTGGGTCTGAGTAGGACAGAAGCTGTCCTGCCAGAGAAAGCTCCCCCAGCAGCTTACATCTGCCATCTTTCTACTGAGTTGATCTAACTAGTTAATCATTGAGTATCTGTTACCTTTCCAGTGCTATCATTAGTTCCCTGGTGTCTCCTTCAGTGATGTGACTTGAGTGTAATAACTTTTTTATTTTACTGTGCAGATGGGGTTCTGCTACATGCAGGGCGTGTGGTAGAACTGCAGCTGCAGTGTATGTACAAGTGTACAACACTTAGCTCCTGAAAGGACAAATGAAAGGGAGGAAAATATTAAAAGCTGTAATTTAGCAAGGTCTGCCATTATCCCAGGACACCACGGTGCCTTCACTACTTGCAGTGAAAGTTCTGCATATGAAAATCCAGGGAAGGGGCAGAACATCTAAGTCCCATTATTCAGTAATCATCACTAGAAGAGAAAAATGCTTTAAATAAAGAAGGGAGTATTAAACATTCTGATGTCTCTAAGGCAATAATTTGTGTGTAAGAACACCTAAAATTTCTGAGGTAATGCACTATGAAATAAAGCTGCAGTTTTTGCCTTTTTTTCCTTAATGAAATGTTTTAAATTTAAATCCTTGCTGCCCTCGTGTGGATGTATACTGTGTTTTCTTCATCTGCTGAAATTTGCAACAGAAAGATTTTGTTAGAAGAGCAGTATATACAACAGTGTTCATACAGCAGGTGAAGGACATTTCAGAGTCTGAACTGGTGCTGTCAGTCTGAGACAAGGATCTCAAGTAATGTAACTGGGAGTCCCTGTGAATACATTTGCTGCATTTTAGTTCTGGATAACCAGGAGTGCCTTGAGTGTTAGGAATCTGCTGTTCAAGCTCTGTCTGGGGAAATCTGCCTTTGCATCTGGCAGAAGGTGATGAAGGCTCCTTCTGAACCGGGTAATACATATCCTGAATGGACCAGGTGGATCCCTCCAGAAGGAGCATGCAGTATTTACAAACACATTTATACTCAGGGCATGAGACCAACCAGCAAACTGAGCCCAGGTCTCTAATATACTAGCACTCAGCCGCTGTAGGAGCAACACTGGTCAGATGGTACAAAAATAACAAAAAAGGAAGAATAATAATCCAGCAAGAGCCAAGTTAAATAATTATTTTTGTAGCTGTTACTCAGGTCTACAGACAATTGCTGTGTATATTATCATGATGTTTTTTCAGGAGTTCATGTTGGAACTCCATTATTACCTATATGTTACCATACCATTACCTATATGTAATCATACCCTCAGAAGTTGTGGTACATTGTTAAATAACAATGAGATTTAATTGTATAGCATATTAGTTGCCCGCCCACCTAAGAGAACCAGGTGGTCCAAACAAAAGTTTAATGAATAACACTGTTAAGATACCAAAAATTGGGAGAAGTTGCTTAGAGAAGTAGGACTAACTCATTGGTAATTTCTGAAGCAAATAGGAAAACTGAATTTTATAATTTTGCATTAAAGGGTTTGAATGAATGGCTCTTCCAGTCTTGCTTGTGTCAAGTAACTTGTGCAGAAAAATGAGGTACAGACTGATAGATAAACTTTTAAGTTTTTTATCTTCTGGATACTTGAACACTGAATCCAGCTAAGTTTCAGGTCTTTCTTAGGCCCTATATATTACAATGTATGCACACAACTTTACCGTGTGTCAAAGTCCTGCTGCTTCCTATGGAGAGAAGGGCTTGGGGTCAGGGCTCTTGCTTTCTGGAGCACTGTGCATGTTGAGGTGTGGGGGAGGCCATGCAAGGCTCCCTGCAGATGAGGTTCTCCATACCCAACCCATGTCACAGAGCAGATAAAGGCACTGCCATCTCATCCCCAAGACGGCATCTCCTCCACTGCTTGTTCTCACCTCACTGTCCTCCAGTTGGGGGGAACTGGGAGAATTCTGCTCCCAGATCCTCTCTGAGGGTCTACTTTCTGTGTCATAAACATCTTGTTCTTCAAAAGACATCTGTAGCAAGATATTCAGGAGTTACCTCTGTTCACCGTGCTTCTGATGACAAAATAAGCACTATAATTAAAATCTGTGTTTAATTAAAATTATCAGGAGTGTGGACTTCAGCAGCATACTTTGAACTCTTTAATCTTTACAGTCATTTTTTTCTTGATAATCTAATCTCTGATGCATTCTAGTAACAATATAGGAACCAATGGTTAGCCAAGAAATACCTCTTGTATTCAGTTTTCTGGTTAAAATAACAGCTGGAATTTGGGACTCAGTATTGCCAGCCATCTGGATTTTCTCTGTGTGGTTTAATATTGTCCTGAAAATAATGAAACTTATTCTGTACAACAGGGGATTTGGAAATATAGTGAGCAGCCAAAATGCTCACTCACAAGAGAACAAATTATCAGATATCAACAGCTTGGTGGTGCTGTCTCAGGTTAGTACTCCATGGCACATGTAAAAGAAGGTAATTTGTGTTTGGTGTGCCTTGGGGCAAAAGCAGGTTCAGGGACAAATGCTGCAGAGCAGCAGAAGCACCCTAATGTGTGCATAGCACAATAACATGTCAAATCACTGAGATCTAGTCCAGCTCATGTCTATTTTAAGGGTATTGTATGGGGATTTTGGCTGTTTGATTTGGTGCTTGTGTTACTGAAGCTATTTTGTAAAGCTTAGACAAAGACACCAAGTGGGTTGTGGGCCATTTTATTTGTGCATCTCAAAGTTTTTAGGGAAAAATAGTAGGATCTTTCACTACCTCAAACTTACAGTAAGTACTTACTGTAGTTCTCTGGAGGAGGTTGTAGAGAAAACTAAGTGGGGCACTGACTGGAGTTTGTACTGTGAAATGCCTCAGAAAGCAAGATCATTGAGCAAACCTCCAGTAAAGCTCTGATTGTTTCTGCTGGTCTTCTGAGAGCCAATTGACCAGCAGTGTTGGTCACTTGTTTCAGATTGTTTCTCCTCATCTACTCCTTTCTCAGTAAATATTTTGAAGATTTGGGTTAAAAAAATAGGATATTTAGAGTGCAAGTTAGATTTCAGTGTTGAATTATACATTCACCTCTGTTCTCTGCCTTACAGTGTCCCAAATAGTAGAATCATGTAAGAGAAAAAAAAAAAAAAAAAGAGAAAATAATGGAAATCTCTATAACTCAAACCATCTTGTTGTAATGCTATTTTGTGTCAAGTATTCCTTCCTTCTGACCTCATTATGTGTGCCTAGTCATTAGATACAGTGTTACTAAAGAGTTTTAACTTAAAAGCTGCTTTGATTAATGATTGGTTGGACTGAGGTTTTACTGTGTAGGATTAACTAGATTTAAAAATGGCAAAATGCCATAGTAGCATTAATTCCAGACTTTAATGAGAAGCAGAAGTAAACTGAAAGGACCCTTACGATTTTAATATGGACTAAACTCGTGTGCTCATTACCTTAATGTCCTGTCCTATTTTATATACAAGTATTCTGTTAATTCCTTGTGAATTGTAGGCTGGATGGCATATTACAGATATATAATCTGAAGTATATTACCCTATATTTTTAATTAATCATAATTTTTGATACTTTTAGGGTCTGATTTATCCAGTACTATTATCAAATAGAGATAAATGCTTCATACTGGTTTGGGCCTTTTTAATTAAGCAACAATATGGAAGTCAGAGAAAACCAGTCTGGCAAACATTTCCCCCAATTAATGATGTATTGAAAATGTAGATGAAAAATGCATTTTCACATTTTTATGTTGTCTGCTCTTTGAATTTTCTTTCACTGTCTTCTTATGTTCATTTTGTTCTCCTGAAAGTTTATGAAGTTTGCAGCTCTAATCTTATCTTTTTTTTAACCATTGATCACGTTTCAATATATGTTACTGCCAAGAAAACTCACACTGTTCTCACTCCAGACAGCATTCAGTCAGCATCTTAAATCCTACTAGACTTGTTCGTATTTAAATATATACTTAAAAGGTAATGCATTACTGAATAAGGGCCTTTGTATTTAACGTTTCTTCAATCCATTGTATCTTTGCCGAGATTTCCAAAAGGTGCTGATTTATTGTTAAAACTGAACAGAAAAAAAGTGTTTTTCATCCCAGGAGCCTGGGGTTGGGGGGGGGGGGGGGGGGGGGGGGGGGGGGGGGGGGGGGGGGGGGGGGGGGGGGGGGGGGGGGGGGG
>JASSUY010018039.1:0-64058 GCA_032466535.1 Forpus xanthops
GCCCCATCCCTGGCAGTGTTCAAGGCCAGGTTGGACACAGGGGTTGGAGCAAGCTGCTCTAGTGGAAGGTGTCCCTGTGTATGGGGAAGGCAGTGGTTGGAACTGGAGCAGCTTTAATGTTCCTTCAACCCAAACCAGGCTGGGGTTCTATGGTCCCTGCAGTCCCACACAAGGGGACAGGCTCATGGACACGCAGTGCTCGGGCCCAGCCGCTCACCACAGCCATGTGCGGTGGCAGGGACAAGGTGTGGGTGTCACTGCCCTCCTGGGGCACAAAGCAGCAGCTTTGGGTTTTCCATGCGGGATCACGGGCCCTCCAACAGCCCTTCTTCCCCTGGCAGTTCCGGGAGAACCTGCAGGATGTGCTGCCCTTGCTGCCCGCTCAGGACGACTATTTCCTCCTCAAATGGCTCCGAGGTGACCCCGGGGTGGGGGACACGCATTGGTGGGTGATGGAGATGGGGTGCATGTTGGGGTGATGGAGATGGGGACATGCATTGGGGCTGATGGAGCCGGGGACACACAATGGGGGTAATGGAGCTGATGATGTGCTAGCGGTGATGGAGCTGAGCTCTTTGCTGTCCTGCAGCGCGCTTCTTCGACGTGCCCAAGGCAGAGGTGATGCTCCGCAAGGTGAGAGGGACCCCCCCACGCTGCCACCAAGCTCCTCCTTGTCACTGGGATGGCCCCATCCTCAGACCTGCCCGTGGGCTGCACCCCATCTCATGCAGTGCAGGGTCCCCACATCCTCTCATCTCTGCCCCCCACGCAGCACCTTGAGTTCCGCAAGCACATGGATGCCGACAACATCATGTCGTGGGAGGCCCCCGAGGTGGGTGTCCCCGGTGTGGCCCGGGGGGGGCCCTGTCCCCACGGGGCGCCCCTGACGGCGGCGGTGCGCAGGTGATCCGCAGGTACATGTCGGGAGGGATGTGCGGCTACGACCGCGAGGGCAGCCCCATCTGGTACGACATCATCGGGCCGCTGGACGCGCGGGGACTGCTGCTCTCCGCCTCCAAGCAGGACCTGCTCAAGAACAAGTTCCGCGACTGCGAGCTGCTGCGACGGGAGTGCGAGGAGCAGAGCAGGAAGGTGGGCTCTGCCCCACAGTGCGCACCCGGGCATCCCAGCGCCACAAACACATCCATCCCAGCGCCACAAACACATTCATCCCAGCTCCACAAACACGTGTCTGGTCCATCCCCACCACCCGGCGTCCTCCCCACCCACTCCACGTCCAGTCCATCCCCACCAGTTTGTTGCTGCCAGCCCCACAAGTCCACATCCTGCCCCTCCTGCCACCTCCCTAAGTCCATATCTCATCCATCTAGGGATGCCATCCTGAGCTCCATAAATCCATGCCCAATCCATCCTCTCCAGCCCCACAAACCCGTGCCCGACCCATCCCCAGCAGCCCACGTCCCTGTCCCAGCCTGCGGTGCCCCTTCTTCCCACACCAGCACCAGGAGGAGGCTCTGCCCGGGGGGTCCCAGGCGCTGGCTGACCCCCATCCTCCCGTCCCAGCTGGGCAGGAAGATCGAGATGGTGCTGATGGTGTACGACTGCGAGGGCCTGGGCTTGAAGCACCTCTGGAAGCCCGCAGTGGACACCTATGGGGAGGTGAGGGTGTGACGGCGGTGCAGGGAATGCGGTGCAGAGGCAGGTCCTGTTGTGCCCTGTGCTCCGTGGGCGTTCTGGGGTGGGGGGCCCTGCCCGTGGGGGTGACGGAGCTCCCTCCATCCCACAGCTCCTGGCCATGTTCGAGGAGAATTACCCTGAGTCCCTCAAGCGCCTGTTCATTGTGAAGGGTGAGTCCGGCTGTGGGGTACCCCCCACCGGGGGGTGCTGCCCTCCCCATGACGCTCCCATCCGCCCCCAGCCCCCAAGATCTTCCCTGTCGCCTACAACCTCGTCAAGCACTTCCTGAGCGAGGACACCCGCAGGAAGGTCGTGGTGCTGGGATGTGAGTCCTGAGCCCTCCGAATGGGTCCCCACATCCCCCCGGGGGGCCGTGGCTGCGCTGGGGCTCCCCACAGCGCTCCTGTGCTCCCCAAGCACCGTGCCCTCCTCCCTCCAGCCAACTGGAAGGAGGTCCTGCAGAAGTACATCGACCCCGAGCAGATCCCGGTGGAGTACGGGGGCACCCTCACAGACCCCGACGGGGACCCCAAGTGCTCGAGCAAGGTTGGAGGAGCCCCAACGCGCCCGTGGGCTCCTGAGGGGGTGCAGGGGTGGTCACCCCCCCCCATACGCACGTCCATCTCCACCCCTTGTGCAGATCAACTACGGGGGGGACGTGCCGCAGCACTACTACGTGCGGGACCAGCTGGCGCAGCAGTACGAGCACACCGTGGTGGTGAACCGTGGCTCGTCCCACCAGGTCGAGTACGAGATCCTCTTCCCGGGCTGCGTCCTCAGGTGAGGAGGGGGC
The DNA here is from genome assembly GCA_032466535.1 of Forpus xanthops. NCBI lineage: Eukaryota > Metazoa > Chordata > Aves > Psittaciformes > Psittacidae > Forpus > Forpus xanthops. Next base: position 2,432 of record JASSUY010018039.1, read on the forward strand.
TGCACCCCACAGGGATGGGGGGACACGACACAACGAAGGGACACAGTGCGATGGGGGAGAAATGAGGCAACAAGGGGACACAGTGTGACGGATAGAATGGGGTGATGCAATGAGGTGGAGGGGACACAAGGCAATGAAGGGACACAGTGTGATGGAGGGGATACAAGGTACTGGAGTGACACTGTGCAACGGAGGAGACATAAGGCACTGGGGGTGACAACGCAATGGGGGTGACGCAACGCAATGGGTGCGACACAACGCAATCGGAGTGACACAACGCAATCGGGGTGACACAACGGGGGTGTTCCGTGCGCAGGTGGCAGTTCCGGACAGAGGGTGCTGATGTGGGCTTTGGGGTGTACCTGAAGACCAAGGTCGGGGAGCGGCAGCGCGCGGGCGCCATGACAGAGGTGTACCCCAACCAGCGCTACAACTCCCACCTGGTGCCCGAGGACGGGTCCCTGACCTGCTCCACCCCCGGCATCTGTGAGTGACCCCCCCCTTCCCCCGGGACACCCCGAGGGGCTCCCATGGCACTGACCCCCTCCGCCCCACCGCAGACGTGCTGCGCTTCGACAACACCTACAGCTACCTCCATGCCAAGCGGGTGAGCTACAGCGTGGAGGTGCTGCTGCCCGACGCCGACACCGCCGCTGCGCACCACATCCAGCACCCGGAGGATGGGCCCAGCGGGAAGAGCCTCGACCACAGCCCCTAGCGCTGCCCCCCCCGGCTGCCGGAGCCCCCAGGATGGCCTCAGCCCCCCCCAGGATGGAGATGGGGCTGAGGCCCCCGAGTGCAGAGTGCAGGGACCAAGGAGGGGCTGAGCATGGCCAGAGGGGTGGGAGCACCCGGGGAACCCCGACTGTGCCTTAGGGCGGTCCTGGGACCCCACTGCTGCATGGGGTGGGGGGAGTAAAGGGAAGGATGGAGCCGAGGCACCTCTCGTTATTGTCACCCAGCCCTATAACCAGACCCTGCTGCCCTCCCAGCCCCATAACCAATCCGTGCTGCACCCCCCACCCCCATTACCAGACCCTTCTGCTCCCCCCTAGCCCCATAACCAGACCCTGCTGCCCTCCCAGCCCCATAACTACCCCCCGTTGCCCCCCCATCCTCCTATCCCGCCCATGTGACCGCCGGCTGGCGTCACGTGACCACCGCCCCCCCCCCCCGCAGCCCGGGGGCGGGGCCTCGTGACGTGTCCGCGGAGGGGCGGGGCTGGCTCGTGCTGCGGCGGGAGCGGGAGCGCGCGCGTCATGGCAGCGGCGGAGCGCGACGTTTACCGGGACACGTGGGTCCGGTACCTGGGTGAGCACCGCGGCGGGCACCGGGCGCTTGGCGGTGGGGCACCGCACGTGGAGCCGGTACCGGCACTGGGCTTGTCCTCAGGCACTGACACTGCGCGCTGCGTCAGGCAGCACGGCTGCACCGGCGCTGTGTTAGCGGGTGTCGGGCACTGCACGGGTACCGGCACCGGGCACGGGCAACTGTCCTTGGGAACACGCACCGGGTACAGGCACCAGCACCGTGCACTGCATTGCGTCGGACACTGGCGCTGTGCAGCCAGTACTGACACTTGTCCTTGGGCGCTGACACCGGGTACCCCGTACTGAGCACTGACACTGAGTACTGGTGTCACACCACACCGGATAACAGCATCACACACCGAGCACTGGCACTGAGTACCGGTGTCACACCACACCGGATAACATCACACAGCAGCACCAATCTCAGGTACCCACAAGGCACTGGACACTGCTATGGCACGCTGGTCACTGTCACTGGTACAGGCACTGTGTACCAGCAGCACGTGCTGTCACCCACACTGACCCTGGGGACTGGTCACAAGCACAGGCACCGGTGCTGGTCACTGACAGCCGTGGGGTCCAGGGTGACCTGTCTGCTCTGGACCCCTCCATGTGGGTCCTCACTGCTCGAGTGGACACAGGAACACCCCAGGGGTGTCCTGGTCCCCACTGACCCCCTGCTGCCCCCCAGGTTATGCCAACGAGGTGGGTGAATCCTTCCGCTCACTGGTGCCGGTGCCGGTGGTATGGGCCAGCTATGGTGTGGCCACCGCATACGTGACCGCTGATGCCATCGACAAGGGCTGCAGAGCTGCCACCGTGAGTGTCACTCCCCCACCAGCATCCGCACAGCTCCGTCCCCACACCCTGACCCCCCTCATCCCCCCAGGAGCACGTGCAGGACCCAGCGCAGGCCACGCGGGTCGGAGTGGCCGTGGTGGACACGTTCATCTGGCAGAGCCTGGCCTCGGTGGTCATCCCCGGCTTCACCATCAACCGACTGTGCGCCGCCTCGCTGACCCTGCTGGGCACCCTCACCCGCTGGCCACTGCCTATGCGCCGCTGGGCCACCACCGCCCTGGGGCTGGCCGCCATCCCTGTCATCATCACCCCCATTGACAGGTAAGGGGGGACACCCAGGGGATGGAGCGCTCTCATCCCAGGGGAAGTAGTCCCGGTGTGACCTTGGAACTGGGCGGTGGAAGCATGGGGTGGTCGAGGGGGGTTCCTCGCCCCAAAAAGGTGTCCAGCCCCTCAGGGATGACCAGGAACTGGGTGTTAGTAGGGCTCTAAGCCTGGTTTTAGTGTCACCTGGAATGCTGCTTGGATTAGGGACCACTCCAGCAGTCCCATCAGAGCCAGTTAACCAGGGACAACCCTCACTGCCTGCTTCCCTTCTCCTGCCACAGGACCGTGGACTTCTTGATGGACTCCAGCCTCCGCAAGCTCTATGGGGCACCAGGAGAGCCCCCGGCCCCGCACTGAGCCCCCTCTGGGGACACTGAACCTGATCTTGGGGTGCTGAGACCCACAACTGTGAACCCCTGTCCCCTGATACCACTCCCAGTGACGGCCCTAGGCCTGGTCCTAATAAACCATTTCAAGGGTGACCCTGTTCTGGGTGGTGCTCAGAGACCCCCATGGCCACGTCCCCTCCTTGGGGACACACACATACAGGTCTGTCTGTGTCCCAGCCCCTGGGGGATCTCCACCTTAGGACTGGGGGGTCCCTGATCCCCCCACCAGCACCCGCAGGTCCTATCTGGAGTCCCTCCATCCTCCCGCAGCCACTGCCAGTCCCATGGGGGCTGTCACCATGTGCAAGGTCTTCAGTGGTGCCTCCAGGCACCCAAATCCCCCCAGGCAGTAGCCACTCGCTCCAGCGCCATGGCCTGGGGCTGTGCTGCGGTGCACGGTTGCCACACCTCCCAGTACCACGAGGTACCACCAGGATGATGTGGCTTCCAGACAAGGTAATGGAAGCACCAGCCTGGGGTGGCATCTGTATGATCCCTTGCAGAGAAGCTTTAGAGAAGAAAGAACCACTTTTAACTGGGGAGTGGGAAGGGGGGCACCAGCACACCCCAAGCCCTGCGCCAGGCTCTGGTGGTCTGGACCCATCTCAGCCCCTTTTTCATCTCCCTGGGAATGAGGGCTCCCCCCATGCTCTGCAGCTCAGCATGGAAGGGACATTGCCCAAGGCCTGCACCAGCAGAGTCCCAGCCATGGCAGATGCCACCAGTGCCAGCCTGGCCAGCTGAGGTGGTGGCCCCAGACTGGCTCTTAGGGTGTGCGTCCACCCCAGCACTGATGGTGCTTCTGGAGCCACACTCCAGCAGCAGAGCTGGGACCTGATGGCACAAGCGGGTTGTGTCACCCATGGTGGCTGTCCCATGGGTCTGGTGTCCCTGCAAGGCCAGCAGAGTGGATCCATGCTCCTTGGCCTCCTCCTGGAGAAGTGGGAAAGGGATGGAGGTGGCTGGGCCACCCTTGGCTTAGAAACTGCCCAATACACTATTATCTTACAAAAGTAGAAGGGCTCATTTATTTATGGTCTTCCCAAAGGGAGCAGAACATGGGCTGGGGGCCCTTTGCTGCTGGGGAGCCTCAGGCACAGATGCCACCAGGGGCATCACTGGGAGGGTGGCCACTTAACCCTGTTCCCCATCTCTTTCCCACACCGGTTCTCACTGGACCCTGTGGCCTTCTGGGATGTCCCATATAGGGACCGTGGACACGAGGCCCTCTAACCAGGGTGATGTGGGGCTGGGAGAGGACCTGCTGTGTGGGTGCTGTTCACTGTGGGGACCATGAGCCCACTGGGGCTTTTGGGGTGGGTTTTCCATTCTCTAAGCAGCTCCAGGTCATAGTCTGATGTGGACCATGGCTACAGGTAGGCTGAGAACGTGCTGCACTCGTCACCCCATGGGCCAGAACCCCTAGAGGGGTGCAGCAGCCCCCAACATGCAACTCCAGGAACTCAAGGGAAATGAGGTGATTTGAGGAGCCCCTTGAGGTTTGGGTTCCCTGGTGGCAGCTCTGCCCACCTTGGACAAGGAGGATACCCTGCCCATCTTCCTCCAGCTGCATGATGATGGATGTGCTGCTCCTGCCACAACATGTCCTTCATGAACACCTCTTCCAGCCTTACCATGGAGAAGGAAGAAGTGGAACATGCTGGGAAAAATCACCCCAAACCCCCAGTCCTTGATGCTCTCAGGGGCTGAGGGAGAGGCTCTGGTGGGTGCCCAAGCACTGCAGGAACCCGGTGCAGGGTATCCCCAACCATTTCTGGGTACCAGGGCCTCCAGTGGATTCTGCTCATGTCCAACCAACAGACACCATGAGTAAGAAAAAGGAAAGCACCTGGTTCCTCTCAGGGGAGAGTGGGACCCCCGTCACCCCCTACCACTTGAGGAAGTCCCTCACGTGGCTCCATAGCTTGGTGATCCAGAGATTGACCCCTAGGTCGGTCAGGTACTGGATTTCGGGCGTCAGCATCTTGCGGCACAGCTTCTGGTGCTTCTTGTTGATCTTCTTCTTCAAGTTGTAGCCCAGGATGGACTTCTCCCCCAGCGGCTGCCAGGGTTGCATGGAGGACTCCTGGATGGCACTGGCGTCCACAGGGTGTCCCCCATCGATGCAGATGCTCTTCATCTTCTCATTCTCCCGCTGCAGCTCGGCCACATCCTTGGCCATCCTCTCCCTCCCATAGGCCTCCACCTTACGCCAGAAGGTGGCATTAAAGTAGCGGTAGAGCTTGGCGTCAATAAGGTTCCAGGAGGTGGCCTTCTCGTAGAGCTCTGGTGTCAGCCGGGACACAGTGGAGCCCTTCCGGGCATTGAGCTTGAAGTAGAGGACATCCTCCAGCTGCCAGCACAGTAACTCCTTCAGCAGCACCAGCGACTCGTCGAAGTACTCAAGCAACATGACAAGGTGGAAGCGCTGATCTATCTCCTGGATGTGCTCCTCCACCAGTGGGCTGTTGGCATTCATGTTGTTGTCATAGCCCAAGTCAAAGAAGAGGAGGTTTTGGAGGTAGTGAGCATTGAACCCATTGGGGTCATAGTAGTGCCAAGGGTCCTGGAGGAACTCCGCCAGCTTGTCCTCCCTGCTCAGCTTCCAGGTGAGGGGAATGACCCGCCCGAAGTAGTGGAAGGAGGACTCGAAGAGGTAGGCAGGGTCTCGCAGCACCGTCACAAACGTGGTGTCAGCTGGCAGGAGCTTGCGCACCTCCTCGTAGTGGAAGCGCATGTGGTTGCAGATGATGTTGAAGCAGGCGCCAGGCCGGTAGTGCTGCACTTGGCTGCGCTCGAAGAACGCGGGGTAGTAGAAGTCATTGCGGCCATTGGGGAAGGCGAACTTGAGGCGGTGCTTCTCACCAAAGCGAAAGAGGATGTTGAGGATGGTGCTGCTGGCCGTCTTGTGCGTCTTCATGAACATGATGTTCACCTTGGGCACACAGTTCTGGCCCCATGTGCTGCCTGTGCCGTTGGCCGCCGTGGCCAGAGCCTTGCCAGTGGCTGCAGAGGAGCAGGAGGAGGAGATGGGGATCCTGGTGGGGAGGAGATGGGACAAAGTGAGAGGGCAGTTGGGCCAACGCAGCTCAGCCACCACTGAGGCTCAACTGCGTTCCTCCCTGGAGGAGCTGGGCTGGGGAAGGGTGCTCGGCCTGGGGATGGGTGTTCATCCCCAGCACCCATTAGGATCCCCAGTGCATAGGAGGTGGGGTTTGGGCAGAGCGCCCTATACCCCGCACCATCCCCAGAGCCCCTGGTGTCATATGCACCCCTGAGCCACCGAACCGAGCTCACCCACCCCTGGACAATCCCGGTCACTGATGTGCTGCGATGGGGGTCAGACCCCATTTGCATAAGCACAGCTTGAGCAGGGGGTCCCCATCCTTCCCCACGGGCATGGCTGTGGTAGCCCTGGTGATGTTGAGAAGTGCATCAAGACAAGCTCTCCATGGCCATAACTCCACCGTCAGGAGCTATTAACATTCTTATGAGGTCTGGAAGTTCCTCACCCCTTGTAAGAGCTGTGGAGGATCCAGAATCCCAGTGAAGAGAGGAATAATCCCTGTGCCCAGCTCCACAGATGAGCACTAGGAGCACCATATACGTTTCCTGAGCTGCCTGGGGCAAGGAACAGAGCCCTCTGGGAGTGACTTTGGACACACTTAATGAAGGTGCAAAGCTGATCCCTGATGACAATCCCATTGGGCAGCACAGGCAGCACTCATGCAACACTCATAGGCAGATCTTGGGGATAAGCTTAGAGACAAATCCAATGCCAGGAGCTGAGCTTTCACCAGGCAGCAGAGAGCTTTGACCTCTCCATGCCCATTGCTCTGCGTGACAGTGTACATGTGGCAGCCCTCTGCTAACTCCTAAGGACAAGCCCTCAATGATAAGCACTCAAGTAACTTCTCCTCTCTGCCTGCTGCTCCTGACTGCTGGGGAATGTCCCTGTGATGCTTTTCCTTCTCCCAGGGGACACAAAGCTGTGGTGGGGTGGGGGCTCCTGTGCCTCCCTGTGCCACCATCACCCAGGGTGTGTGTATGGATACACACATCTCCATCCTGCCCCAAAGTGAGCATCCTCAGCCCCCCAGGAAGCTAGCTTTCCCCCTTCACCAACTCATGGGGTGCAGACACCAGTACTAGGTCGTAGGAAGAGGAGGTCTTGGTGTGAAGCCACCAGAGCATGGAAAGCTTTGGGATTTTCCCAAGCTTCCAGGGCTGGAAAGCTCTGGCTGGGTGTGAAATCGGGTGGCCAAGCTGCTGGGGCACTCACTCTGCCATGCTGACTTGCAGTGGGGGGACAGCATAGGAGTAGAGGAGCAGCATGAAGCTGGTCAGGAGGGTCCCCAGGACAAGCCCCTTGCACATGGACTTCCAGTGCTTCCCATGGTGCAGCATCCTGGTCACCTGCAGGAGAGGAGAGCGGTTAGCACCGGGAGGTGGGGTAGAAGGGCCTCAACTCAAATGCCCTGGGAAGCATCTCACCGTGTATTTTGGCACTGGCAATGCCAAGATTGAGGTGAGGCAGCACCAGGTGTGTCCCCACTGCTGGGACAACCGCTTTGTGGCCAAGGAGCAGCAGCTCTGCCCAACCTGAGCAACCTTTGCCCATGTGGAGGAAACCCAACAGACTGGGCTAAAGCCAGGGGAAGGAAGGAGCTCCCATGGGGCAGAACGGGAGCACGGGAACACCACAGACATGTGGAAGAGCTTTCCAAGGGCACCGGGATCCCTTTTCCCAAGTAAACCTCCATCTGGATCAGGAGCTCCATCAGCTCATGGATAGACGCTGCTCTATGCACCCAGCGCAGGCATGAGGGAGGTCCTGGCCCCTCCGGCAGCACTGAGGGCAATTTTCAGCCTTGGGTGGCTCCAGGTAGGGACAGGAGGGACCCAGGGCAGATATTATCTCCATGAACTATTGCACATTACACACGTGCATGCAGCAGTGCGTGCATACAGCCAGAGGGCACACGCACACAAGCATCCATGCAGATATGTGCATGTGAAGACACACGTATTCATATATGCTGGGACACAGACACATACTGTGCATGCACACACAGGTACATGCATCTGTGTGTTCATGCATCGCATGCAGACACATGTGCACACATGTATGCACTCATGAATACCCCCCAAGGACACAGACACCCTCATGTGTGCACACCCATGCGCGCACATAAGGACGGACACACACACATACATGCACACCCATGCACACACACAGAGAGACACACACACATACATGCATACCCATGCACACACACACGGACACACACGGACATACATGCACACCCACGCACACCCACACGGACACACACACATACATGCACACCCACGCACACCCACACGGACACACACACATACATGCACACCCACAGGGACACACACACACATACATGCACACCCATGCACACACACACGGACACACACGGACATACATGCACACCCACACAGGGACACACACACATACATGCACACCCACAGGGACACACACACACATACATGCACACCCATGCACACTCACATGGACACACACACACATACATACACACCCATGCACACACACAGGGACACACACATACATGCACACCCATGCACACCCACACAGGGACACACACACATACATGCACACCCATGCACACACACAGGGACACACACACACACATACATGCACACCCATGCACACACACACACACATGCACACCCATACACACACACACACACATGCACACCCATGCACACACACACGGACACACACACATACATGCACACCCATGCACAAACACACGGACACACACACATACATGCACACCCATGCACAAACACACGGACACACACGGACATACATGCACACCCCTACACGCATAGGGTCACACACACACATACATGCACACCCATGCACGCATAGGGACACACACACAGAGCCTCGTGCCCACTCCTATCGTCCTCCACCGCCGGGGACACTGGGGGGGGCTCGGGCAGCTGCGCTCAGCCGCGGCCGCATTGCTGCAGGGTGTCCTCTGCGGCAGGACACGGGGACGAGCCATCGTGACCGCGGCACCGGGGCTGCCACCGGAGCCCGGGAGCACCCCCGAGCTGGGGCAAAGCCCTGCAGCCCCTGTCCATTCATCGGCTTGGAGCTGGATGAGGTGCAATGTCCATCCCAACCCCAACCGCTCCATGAGTCTCCGGCTGAGTGGCAGCAGCATCTCCCCAGCTCCAGCTCTGTCCTCTCCACCCCCCGCAGCAAAGCCCCCTCGGTTTCCCCGCTGCCCCCCAAGCAGGCGGGTTACCTGGTGCTGGGAACGCTGCTGGGACACGCGGAGCCCAGGGGCTGCTCCCGCTGCCTCCCCGGCGCCTCGGGAGCTGAGATTTCCAGCTCGATGAATAATGAATGGGAAGTGCAACCCGAGCCCAGGCTGCGGCCGGGCGCGGGGCACAGCTCGTCCTGGCACCCTGCGCAGCAGCGGGCACACCGGCGGCGTGGGGGCACCCCAAAAGCTCAGCCGAGCGCTGCGCTGCAGCAGGGACGGGGCTCAGGCAGCGCTGGCTGCATCCAGCCTCATCCTGGCCGGTGTGGAGCTGGAGGCAGGCACGGCACAGCACAGATGGGACACGGCAGGTGCTCAGCAGAACCACATGGGAGCGGGTGGCCCTGACCCTTACCCCAGCCCTGGTGTGAGGACCTGAGGGTCTCACATACCCGGGAGCAGCCACAGTTTGGCCTTGACCACAATTACCATCCACAATGGAAAACGGTGCTGGTAGGAGCCAGGCAGTGCCAGTGAGGACAGCCACCAGCGCCGAAGTGAAGCTGCACCCCGCTGGCTCAGGAGTTATCCTTGCCACCACAGCAGAACTGACCCCATGGAAACGAACCAGCTGCATGATTCCTGCTCCAGGCTCCAGCCCTATGGGGATCATGCTATCCCTCCGGAGCAGCACAGAACCCCATCCCTGTGCACTGGGATGCCAGCAGGATGGAGCTCCACCCTGGCTGGCTCCCTGGGGTGGCTCTGGCAAACAGTTCCCAGCCCAGCTCCTCTATTGACTTTGCCTTCAATGAGTGGCTTAATTATTAATAGCTTGCTGAGAGAAACGTGGTGACCGAGGCGCTCTCCTGGGGCTGCCATTAGCTCCGGCCAGCTGCAGCACCAGTTCCCAGCTACCTGCTTGAAATTCCCAGCCGGAGGGCACGGCAGCACCAGCCATTTCCCCACAGGTCACCCCCAGCACGGCCCATGCCACACAGCTCTGCAGCTCCATCCCCATGTCCCAGCAGCTCCTCTGGTCCTTGGGGACACCCCGGAGCCTTCTTTGGAGGTTTCCCTATGGACGCTATCTCCTTTACATCCAAACCCTATAGCTGCTCTCCACATCCACCTGCCCCTTGCTCCCCTGGCCCTACAAGCCCATGGAAATGGTCTTTACCCCACAGTCCCAACTTCATGCAGACACGATGGTTTCTACCCCCCTTGCAGACCCCTCACGGGTGCAAACATCCATCCCCACACCCCCAACACCCCCTGCCCCACAGATCTGCCACCCAAACACCCCGATGTCCCCCCAAGCATCACCTTTTCCTCTGCTTGAGCTGCTCTCTGTGAGCCCTCCCTCTGCTCTCCTGGGCTGGCCGGGGCGCAGGGGGAGCGGGTGGCACGGGACAAGGGTGCCGATGCTGCTCCGACATGGAATAAGCTCTTCCCGGCAGCTCCCCTCAAACGCTGGCTGCTCCGAAGCCTCCCCACTAACTAAAGTGGTTATGGCATCCCCCGGGCCCAGCCCCGCGTCACTGCCCTGGGGAAGGGGGAGAAGAAGCAGCAATGAGGGGCACTGTGGGAGGGACGCGGGGCTGCGGCCGGGCACTGCCCGGCTCCCCCAGCACGGCCGGGCCAGCCCCTGGGCGCCCGTGGCCACCCCAAGCCTCCGGCTCCCCACCCACCGCCACGGCACAGAGGAGGCATTGAGCCGCCGCCGAGGAGAACAACGGCGACATTTGTCTCCATCTGCGCCACGGGCCTCAACGGGGACATTGTCACCGGCAGCACCCAGCCCGGCATGGCCCTGCGCTGGCAGCCAGGGTGCCGCCGGCCGGGGGGGACAATGGCTGTCCCTCAGCAGTGGCACCCGGCTCCTCGCCCCTTGCCGTGTCCTATGGCTGCTGTCAGCTCCCACCGCCGCAGCTCACCTGGAGGTGAGGGGCTCGGCCCCACAGCCCCGTCCCCGCGGCCCCAGGGTGCCCGGCCAGCACTGTGCCACCTCCTCTTCATCCTCCCTCCCGCAGGCTCCCTGCCCTCCCTCCCCGCGCCTGCCCTACCCAAAGAGCTTTTATGGCCTTCGTGGCAGCAATATTTATGCTCTCCGAAGCCAACCCGTGTGATAACGGGGAAGCTGCTGTGCTGCCACCAGCCTATCACCAGTGCTGCATCCCACTGCGCTGCTCTGGTGGTTTGGGAGCACTCAAACCCCACGTGTGGGGGGCTCAGCGGTGCCGCTGCCTGCTCAGCTGCTGAACACACAGCCCCATGGGCTGCATCACCCCGCGGTGGGGCAGAAAGAGGCTGTTGTGCTCCCAGACCTGTCCTCCGCACTTCCCACTCCTGGTCCTCACCTGAGTCACCGTCATGGAGGGGTTTGGGCTTGGGGTCACCCTGCTGAGCCCCAGGGCAGCTCCTGCCTCATCACAGGCAGTGGTCACATCCTGCTCTGCCTCGGCGGGACTGGTTCCACCCTGGGGTCAACCTGTGCAATCTCCAGGCAGCCCCAGGCCTGCTGGCAGATGGGAAGAGGCAGAATGTCCATGGCAAGACAAGGGACAAGGAGCTCCCACCCTGCAGGAGCTGGCATGGCCCTGCTCCCCTGGGACACCCACCCAGCAATGGAGGAGAACCCCCATCTGACAGCAGAGGGGAAGGGGCACCTCCGTGCAGTGCAGTGAGCAAGTGCCCAAGTGGGCACAAGCAACACCGGGACGTGCTCTGCTGGAGCTGCAGTGGGACAGGGACAGGAGACTTATCCCAAGTGGGTCTGAGCTCATGGCCTCCTCCAGCCCTTATCTGATGCATTTCCACTTACATCCAGCCCTGGCTGGGATCGTGTCAGGCCTTTCTCCTCACAGGCCCATCAGTCACAGGCTGCACCACCAGATTAAATATCAGCCCTGGCTCTTCTGGCCTCTCACCTTTCCATCCCCGATCCTGGAAACAGCAGCGTGGAGGCAAAGAACCACCGCACAGCCTCTCCACAAGGCACCTCTCCTTTCCAGCATCCCCTTTGTTTTGGGAATGCTGCTCCAAAGAGTTCCCACCCAGAAAAGGACCGTGATAGCAGGAGGTGTCAGCTTAATGAAGGGATGCTGGTGGCCTCAGGATGTGGTGTAGATGACTCAGGAGCTGTGCACCCCATCCCCAGGAGGCCTCACCCGTGTTCCCCACTTACCTGGGAGAGGGCAGAGCGAATCCCCCTGCGTTTGGGGTACAAGCAAAGCACTCGTGCTGGGAAGCAGGGCTGGAGCAGGGGATCCCAAGGATGCGGTGAGGAGCCGGGCAGCGGCACAGGCAGCAGCACTGTAGTCCCAGGGCTTGGTCCTGCACGGCATCACACGGAGCTATCAAAGGGAGAAGGTGTCTTTGCAGTGGGAAAGACAAGAACTGGGGCCTGCCCAGGTGATGTGACCAGTCCTTGGCCTCTGCTGGCCAGGCCCAGCACCTGCCCCAGCACCATGCCTCTGGATGCTGTGGAGTGCTGCACGTGCCTGGGGCTCTGGTGCAGTTGGGAAGCTCTCCTCAAGCTCTCCTGGCCCATGGTGGAAGCATGGCTGCAGGGGCAGCTGCCCAAAGGCTCCCCTCATGTGGTAGAACCCCCCCCCCCCCCAATTTACCCACCCCCAAGTTTGTTTCTTTATTTCTTTCAAGGTAGCATGCATTAACAAGACATTTTCCCCCATTGTTTAAACCAGCTTCAACCTCCCTCTTTGTGCTGCACAGCACTCATCCATCCCATTGTTCCTCCCCAGCTCATGCCAACACTGCAGCATCAGGAAGGTAGCTCAGCACTTGCAGAGGGTGAAGCTCCCAGCCCCACAGCAGCTGTGCCCAGGCTTGATCTTCAGGTTTTCACACACAGTCCTCAGCCTCCCCTCCTCTCCCTGTTGTGTTTTAATGTGGAAAGCAGTAACCCTCTGGCTCAGCAAGCCCCCAGCTATCAGATTCCACCGGAGGAATTCTGGGCACGAAGCTTCACAGAGCAAACAGGTCTCCTGCCCCCTTTAAATGTCTCCCTGTCCCTTCCTCCCTCCCTCTCTGTTGCTGGGAATCCACCCTTATCCACTGCAGCAGGGATGGTATTTTTGAATTGTGTTTATTTGTTGGCACCCTGGTGTGAAAGCTCTTCCCATCAACTGCATATTAATCTTGTCAGCAGTTTGTGAACATTTTCCTCCCTCTCTGCTCTAACTAGTTTACGACTTTTTGGTCTCTTGCTCCCTTCCTTCCCCAGCTCTCACTGTAATTAAAGAGAAATGAATCTTCCTGGTTTTTGTTGAAGTGGCTCCAACCATGTCAAAATGGTAAGAAAGGGACCCCTTTAGCCCTAGGAGAGTGAAATTAGGAAAGTTGTAAATTGACTTTAAGAAAAACACAGGTGGTGACACAAGTATCTAGCCATTACATAGAATCAGAATCATGGAACATTTTGGGTTGCAAAGGACCTTAAGATCATCCAGATCTAACCCCTGCAACGGGCAGGGACACCTCACATCAGACTATGTTGCCCAAGACTCTGTCCAGCCTGGCCTTGAACACTGCCAGGGATGGAGCACTTACCACTTCCTTGGGCAACCTGTGCCAGCACTTCACCACCCTCATAGTAAAGAACTTCCTTATAGCTAACCTAAACTTGCCCTGTTTGAACTTGAACCCATCACCCCTTGCCCTATTGCTTCATCAGGCAATGAAGAGGCCCTCTCCAGCATCCTTGTAGCCCCCTTCAGGTACTGGAAGCTGCTCTGATGTCTCCACACAGCTTCTTTTCCCCAGGCTGAACAGCCCCAACTTTCATGTTCAGATGTGCAAAATGATCTTTAAACGTTCTCAGTCATTTGTCCCTGTACTTTTTCATTGATCCATAGCCACTGGCTGAAACCTCTGCTGGGTTTTCCTTGTCTTGAAAACCCCAAGTAAACTGCAAAGACACCAAATTGTACCACTGGTATTCTGAAGTCTTTGAGACAATTAGCTATATTAATTGATAGCGTTTTTTATTCACCATATCCATCAATACACTAATACTTCTGTTACTTGATTTTCCAAATGTGTGGGCATTTTCTGCAATCCTAGGCTCATTTTCTATAGTTCTTGGGTACATAGAACACAGTGATATTTACTTTAGTGGGATTTTGGGGTGCTGAATTGACTTTAGTTGCACTAAGCAGTCTTCTTCAGGAATAGGCACTATTAAAATGTCTCAGGCTGATGGGGATGAGTGCAAATGGTGTGACGCTGTTAATGCACAGGGATATTGACTAGTTAGAATCATAGAGGAGGTAACTGTGTGTGCTCACCACACATACACAACCCTCTCCATCAAAGACAAAGGAGGTCCCTGCATTCCCTTGGCAGGGTAGAACTAGCAGAAACCCAGTACTTTTATTTTACTCATACGATGGTCAGTTTTGATGAGCTGCTCCAGCCTTTCACTTCCTTGGGTCAGTGAAGATTCACATGCCTACGTAAGTGTGGACGCAGATGAGTCCTGGGCCCACTACCAGAACACTCAGATACATTTAGGATGGATTTTACCAGTTTGAAATTTGCTGTAGCTGATCAAAAGTGGAGCTGCTTGCTTATATAGCACTCTAGGCTACATTTACCATCCTATTTTCTCAGGAACCCAGCTCAATAGCCCAACCAAACATAGAGCTTTGGGCAGTACCTTCCAGTTCCTCTATGGCGAAATCCCTGGTTATATGAAAAATCTCAGCACATGCAGTCTTATCCTTCCAGATCTAAACCAAACATGTCCCAGGTGGTATTAGTACCAAATGCTTATTAGATTTCAACTTTTTCCCCTTGGCTCAGAACAGCCAGGGCCAACCTGCATAAAGCATCCCATCATCCTGGCCACAGTGAAGCTAGGGAAGGTGCTTTGACAAATCCAGATCTGTCTTTCCTCCATTGTGGGGTCCGGAATTGCCCAGACCGCTCAGCATTCATATACCACATAAATCGTTTCTATGATAAGTGTTTCTGGAAAAGGGTAAGCTATAGGGTAGAAGGGAAAGAAGGAACTTTTATCTGGGTAAAGGAAAGTGGACAGTAGTTCAGATTTCTAGTGCTGGGTTGTCTGAACAAGAATACTTTGTGAGCTGCCAGACAAACTTTTGCAAGAATTTGGTATTATTAACTATTAGCTGCATTTGTATTGCTGTTTTTTACAAAGTGTTTCATATTAGACACACAGACATCAGCCCAAACTGAGAAGCCAATGATTTGGCTGAAAAATTAGCAACGTGCTTCTTAGGGGTTGAACGTAAACTCTGATTTTATTCCTTGTCAGCCAGGGTTTTCTACCACACAGTGGAGCTGTCTGCTTCAGGCAAACCGCCTTCATTGGACTATGAAGAGAAAGATTGTGCAATGCACTGAAAAGTGCAGCAAGGTGAGTAATCTTGTTCCGGCTGAAGACTGGAAATGCAAGGAAGCTGACACGTGACCCCCTAGGTGCTTTAAATTCAACTAATTCTATAACTCAGCCTCTTCCTGCACAGATTTCGTTTGCTTCCTGTCTGAATACTCATCTCCTCTTTCCTGTAACAGAGCTACATCTTCCTATCCAGAGCTCTGACAGTCTCTGCTACCAAATATACTTCAGTTGCAATTGTGCCACTTGGTTATTCATGTCAGCATCATCCTGACTGGGATTAATAAGGCTTTGTGTATCCCAGGGCTTCAGCTATTCCTCTTGCTAATGTTTAGTCCTGCATAAAAGGTTTTGCCAAAGTCTAAAATAGTGTAAAACTGATGACATAATCATGGGAGAGTCTACGGGAATATTATGGAGGATTAGGATACTATCAACAAATCAGGCTTTAAGTATTGTTCTGCTGGGCAAGGAGTGTTTTCAATTAATTTGTAATTAAATAAGGGAAGCAATTTAGTGAACTCAGAGAGATATTCCAGCAAACGGTTTATCTCATCAGTCTGAACCTCACATTCCTCCAGCACAGGATCATTGTTTAGATCTTGGGCATGTTATATGATCCAACCTATAGGAGTAATTCAATCAAACATCAATATTTTTCTTCTATTAACCCTCAGTGTCATGCTGAATGGAGAGAGCTGTCTCTGCCTCCCTTCAGTCCCCATTAGATGTGGATCTTCTCTAAGTGGTTGGACAGGTGCTGGACTAAGCAGCCTGGGGCTGTGAAACAGACAGACCAGACATGCTCAGCAGCAGATCTGCAGCACAGCAGGAGTATCTGCAGGGATGGGGATGAAGCAAGGGAGGGACGGATAGGGAGGACAGAGAACAATGAAGGGAAACCTCCTGTTTTCACACTGGAAAGCATATTGTCGGTTGAAGTTTTCCAAGTAGGATGATGGGATTTATTCATGTTTGCTCAAAATAGTCTTCATAAAATCCTTTGTTTTTTCCAAGCAGAAAGTATAAGGTAGTTTAAGAGGACTTGAGAGGAGATGAGCAATTCCAGATGGAGTTCTATGCATGCATATATATATTCAGGGCAGCCAGAGCAGGGATTTGTTGATTGCTTAAAGAGCTTAGTGCAACAGCTGGGCACATTTTGTGTATGACCAAAAATAAGAGCACAAATGAATGCTGATGTCCAGACATCTGGCCTTATAGCTATTGTTTTTGGCTGTTTGGGATTTTTTTTTTTTCATAGACAGTTATTCCATGAAGCACATCAAGGGGAGGGGTGGGAGAGAAAACTATGACATGAGAGAAAAGGAGCCAAGAAAAGAGATTTAGGAGATAATTAAGAGGTTGAGTGGGAAAGGAAAACAAAATGAAGTGCAAAGACAGTATAAGGATATAGACTAAGAGATGACACAGGTACAGAACTGAAGGATAAAAATGTTGGGGACAAGGAATTAGAGAAAGGATTGAATGAAGTAGGAGGAAACAAGACAAGCAGAAGGGTAAAGAGAGTACCATAACAACCATGTATTGTTGAAGACCTACTGCAACCACTCATAAAGAAGACATAGTCACCTCTGTCATAGATTTCTTCCTTTTGAAGCCTCCACTCTGGCTTCTCTTCTCCCTTTCTGTCCCTAGCCTGCTCTGGTCATTGTCATAGTCATAATAAGACACTTGTTTGGAAAAACCAACCTAAAAACTGAAAGATTAAATATGAACTTTTTTCCCCTCCCATATTAAACACATTCTGATAAATATATTTATTTTAGAAGCTGTAGTGGCACTAACATTCAAAGGGAAGATGTGGTCCTATCAGAAGGAATGGCTTTTGAGTCTGGAGTCCTCTTTCTCTTCTTGTGAAAACTATCAAAGCTTGGCGAAGTTGGAAGGGGCACATCTTGATAAGTGCAGGTCACAGCTGTGCGGGTAAAGTCACCAAGGATTTTGTGCATGCTTTGCACAACAAGGGGTTGTTTGGATAATCATTGGGTAAGCAATGTGAGGAAAAGGGAAGGCTACCAGAGGAGAAATCTGAGGAGGAAAGACAAAGCCTGGGGAGAAGGCTGGAGCTACAAGCTATATTGGAAACCCATCAGATGAAGAAGTGTGGCAGGGGAGAGATCAGTTCTAGTAGTTGTGTTCAAGGTAAAGGAGTTGGTCTAGATAAACACAGAGGCTGGAGAGTGAGCAGGGAGTATAGAAGACAGAAAAGATGATGAACACAAAGGGTGAATGAAGAGGCTGAGAAGCTGGAATGGTACAGAGCAACAGGGATTGTGAGAAACACAGGGAGAAATCATTGTGAACTCAAAGCAGAGAAATGCTGATCAGGGAGCTAGTCAATGCTGGTGACACAAATCAGAGAAGGGAGTCAGGGACAAATTGAGCCAGGAAACTGGGGCAGGAATAGGGAGAAAGTATTGAACTACAACATGTATCTATGGATGTGGGAAAGAGAGAATCACACCAATGACCAGGGAATAGAGATGGGACACAAGGACCACAGCTTGTTTGGAGTTGGCAGAAGGCATCCCCTTTGATCACAGACCCAATGAGAACACAGTCCACATCTCCCCACTCCTTCCCTGACATAGAATCTCTCTGAAAGCCAATAGTATGGGGTAGTATGAATTGTATGACCTCATCTCTTTCTCATGCTCATTCACCTATCAAGTAGCAAACCTCTTTTTAT
Organism: Forpus xanthops; assembly: GCA_032466535.1. Taxonomy (NCBI): domain Eukaryota; kingdom Metazoa; phylum Chordata; class Aves; order Psittaciformes; family Psittacidae; genus Forpus; species Forpus xanthops. The sequence goes on from JASSUY010018039.1 coordinate 20,626, forward strand.
AATATTTTAGAATATTTTATAATATTACCAGTGATTCCAGTTAGTTCAAGAGACAGGGGTTGCTGAAAGTGAGCTTAAGTTATCAGTTGTGGAGTTGAGGATGTCAGGGTGATCCTACACAACTGGTTTCTTTTTCCTCAAGTTCACCTTGTCTCTTTGAGGCCTGCTACATAAACCCACAAAAATATTCCAAGAGAATTCTATTAAGCTGTTGAGGTTAAAGCCTTTTAAGTTGTTTAAAATAAGGTCAGCATTGTGATGCATGCATCAGGGCAAAAGGTTAAGGTTATACTACTGTAAGAGTTTAACTCCAGTTTTCTTATGATTGATTCTGTGTTAACTTCTATTTTCTCTCTAGCAGGGAGCTCAATGTCCAGTCTGATTTTTTTGGTACCCTGAGACAGTGTTCAGTATACCTGGAAATGGTTCCAACAAAAAAAATGATTGTCTGCACCCTTCTTCAGCTACACACCCTGGAAAGAGAAAGTCTATGACAAGAAATGTCACATATAGCTTCCAGGGGTTCTCCCCTCCTCTAGAAACTCCTTTTCCCACTCCAGTAGCTGTGGCATACCCTATCCATCTCAAACTCCATAGAGATAGGTCTCTTTAAGCCTACACAGTAAGCCTCACCCACTGGCCTGGGTACTTTAAAGTTAAAGGTTACTTTTAAAGTACCATGGATCATGTAAACAGAATCATATTTTCCCGTTCTCATTTAGAGTGTGGCCCAAGCATGCCCAGCTCCCCTGCCCATACCTGAAACAGCCATGTGCAGCTATGTCTACTTTACCTCAGAAACCTGGAAAGAGATTGTTTTCCTGCTGGAGAGACCAGGCAGGACTGGATTTCAGATCAACATGAAACAGTGGGCCCGTAAGAATTGCCTTGGTTGTGGTGCTGGTGTTTTGTATTTATAGTCTGCTTAACTCCAGGCATGGAATGCAGCCACAGACTTGGCTTGGTTATCTTTGGTTTGATTGCACTAACACATATAAAAGAAACAGAAACCCCATAAGAGGGTTTCTGATCTTAACCACTGCTGAGATTTTGCCCAGCTTTGCAACCTCTTGATTTCCCTCAGATAATTATGGAAGGAGCAGGGATTTGATCCCCAGTCATATATGATTTTCCTCTTCCACAGAAGGGGAAAAAACAGTTCTTAAGATGAGCCAAACTAGAGCAGAGGGTATGCTATAGGGAACAGCAATGCATGGAGCCCAAGTAGGCATTAGGCAGGGTTGGTCGGCATCGTTTGCTTCCATTAGAGATGATAAATCCAGAAGAAGCCATCTTCTGCTCCAGCCTCCTGCATAATACAAGGTATAGGACTTCTCTAAATTAGCTTATCTTCAAGCTACAGTATGTGTTACAGGAGGAAAAAATCCCTCCAGTCTTGCCTGGAAGCTTTCCAGAGAAGGGCATTCACTACAATGCTTGCTAATCATCCCCAGCCATTAGCTGTGCTCCACATTAAACGTGCGGGGCTTTGTTTCCAGTCTGACCCAGTCTGTCCTCAGCTTTGCCCACTGCATATCATCACACATTTGTTTGCTGTAGTGAAGAGGTCCAGCCCCAAGTCCGCCATACCTGTTGTGCTTGAATCACAGGATGACTCCATCGAACAGTGTTACCTCAGCAGCACAGCTCTGTGAAAGACCACAGACTAGAACATCAGTCATGAAGGACCTTCCTGCATCCTCACTGAGGGCTGTAGCGCAATGCTGAAAGACCCCATTTCTTTTGAAGTCTATGGGGACTCCTAGCGGGAAATACATGATGACTTTTCAAAACACTGAAAATTGTTTATCACCAAAGTGGTCTCCTATAAATAGCTCTCGCTCGTTGTCATGGGGCCAGCTAAACTGAGTGGTGCAGAGTGTGTGCAGTCACTCACCTCAGAGAGCAAAATCTGTGTTGGGCCTTCACCCTGATGTGAATTTCCTGACCTGACAGATGGGGATTGAGTATCTGTTTATGCCAAGAGGAGTTTGCTAACATTTTTCCTCTAATTACTAATTATACCAGTGAAAGGGGCTTCATGGCCGGAGTCCCGGCTATGTGAAACTCGATCACCAGAGATTTGCAGGAGAGATGGAAGATTGATGGGTGACACCAAACAGCTGACCAGGAGGCCCGGGCAGCCAGACGGACAGCAGCTGCTCCAACGTGCTTGCTTTGGGGGGGACAAGGGCCCATGGAGGAGCTGGTTGAACAGTTCAGCCCCCAGATACAAATGGGTCTAATCTCCCTGGGCTCGAGCCGCCTGTGAGCATCCATCCACCAACAGGTGACAAGGCAAAGCAGCAGGGACGAAGGCAGCTGTTGCTGCAGAGGGGCACCAGCTCCAGCTATATCGGAGGGTTCCATATGCTGCTGCGAACACGGGGCAGAGGAAGAGGAGCTGGAGGATGTAAATCAGCCCCCTCTGGAGTGAGGCCAAGGTCACTGTGAAGAGATCCCTGCAGGGCAGTTTCCTTCCCTGAAGGAGATGGGAGTTGCATCAGTGGTAATGAGTTCAAACTTGAACATGAAGTTCAGGTTGGATATAAGGAAGAAGTTCTCTACTGTGAGGGTGGCGAGGCCCTGGCACAGGTTGTCCAGAGAAGTGCTGAAGGCTCCATCCCCGACAGTGTTCAAGGTCAGGTTGGACAGAGCCTTGGGCATCACGGTCTAGTGTGAAGTGTCCCTGCCCATGGCAGGGGGTTGGAACTGGATGATCTTAAGGTCCTTTCCAACTCAAACCATTCTGTGACTCTATGATTCCTGTTCAGAAGTCAAAGTCCCAAAACCTCAGTGCTCTCTAACTTGATAATGGGATCAGCACATTGCCTGATTCTCCAAAAGATGTGTGACCCAGGCTGGGCTGTGGTGTCCCTACCCTAGCAGGACCCAGCAGCCTGGAGACTGGTACTGCACCGCAGCACTTCTACAGGCTCATTCTGCAGTGGTCCTGTTATGGTGTACTTCACATGGTGTCTAAACCACCGTGTTCTTTGGGATTCTTGGAAATCACAGGGATCAGCTGCCAGAGCTTCCCCTTCATGCCCTCTTGTCTAAACTACAACTACAGCCTTCTGCCAGTGTGACTGTCCATATGGAGATTCCTGTGCCAATGGGAGGCTTCTTCTGCTGGAGGAGTTAAACCACCATCTCGAACATTCCCAGAGTGGATGAGTCCTAGTGCTATCACAGCTACTCCTGCTTCCAGTATTATTACTGGCTTGCTGATGCCATCCTGAAGACAACTATCATGCCATAAGCCCACATCAGTATACCACCAAACTGCAGCCCAAACTCACTAATGCAGAGAGTAAAAAGAGCTACCACTGGAAATGCATAAATTGGGAAGCTATTGGGAAGCTGGGAGAAAACAGACTTTCACTGCCCCAGAGCAGTAGGAATCTGGTTGATTTGTATGAGATTAGTTACAACTTTTTTCTTGAGAAGGGCCAAAAGAACAGTGTCTGGTTTAGCACTTCACAGATGAAAAGCATGTCAATCGTTAGTGAGCCATCCTTACAAAAATGGCTTTTTGCTGGATATGAGAGTGCCCGGGGCAGCAGCATATGGCTGAGCAGACCTGTGACAGCAGGAATTTGTTCACCAGAACAGTGAGCTGAGTTTCAAACTGTAAAACGTGCACATTCATATTAACCCAGAAATAACATTTACTACGACCTCACCAATAATGGAGGTACCTACCACAGACTCCCTCAGCTCACAAGACTGCCTTTCACCAGACTGGGCATACTGTAATAATCACGAGTGTTTTCCACAGTTCTAGGCCATGAGTGCAAGTCTGAAACACCAAATAATCATATAGGAAACATTACAGTTTCAGGGTTCAAAATGTACACTCTCATCCCACTCCTCTGGTACAGGTGTGTAGACTTCATCTGAAGTAGAGCGGGAGAGATAGCACAGGGGATAACTTTATACCACACACATTCTCTTCCATGCAGGAACCTAGTTATGTATTCTACCTAGGAAAGGTTATGATTTCCCACACTGATGTTTGCACATCTATGCTTATACTCTTCTTCTCATAAAGTACTGAGCATCTGTTAGTTTAGAGAGCAACCTTGCTCTTTCAATATGTAGAACACTGCTATTAAGATTCTAGCCTGAGTTTTGCACCTCCAATTTTACAAATGCATACAGAACCACACTGAAAAAATACAGATATTTAACATTACAACTAGCATTGTATTGTCTTATTGTATCTTTTCTTCCTTCAAATTATATTTTAGACATACTACAGTACAGAAGTGTCTTACCTTCCTTGGAAAAAAAAAAAAAAAACCACCAAAAACAAAGCATAAAAAAACCAGGAAACACAGGCTTTTTGAAGCACCCAACATCAAATCCTCATAAATATCCTAGAAAGCAGCTGGGCAGGACATCCCCAGCTTGATCCTTATCAGACTGACTAGCTGTTCTTTTAAAAAGCCTAATGCAAATGCTTTCCAGGCTTCCCTGTAGGTCAGGAGCCTTTCAAAACTCGATTAGAACATTCTATTTCCCTACTGACTCGAGAATAACAAATGGATGAAAGTCAGTGCATAATGTTTCCCCCCTTCAACAATTCTTTAAATTCCAAATATATAAGCAGAGCCCAGCATAGGAGGATTGGCAAACAAATGGGTTAAAACAGGTCAAAGTACCTCAGTTTAAAATGACATGAAACACATAGTGCAGGCCCTAATGGTAATATTGCCATGCCCCACCAGCAGTGTATTTGCACGGAGAGAACTGGAATTACTTTCTGCCAGCTTCAAATGCCTGCATTTAATGCCAGCTCACCCTTCATCACACTTTTAGCTGCACTGGCTTCTTGTCTGCGCGCAGCAGCATCAACGCAGTGTGCCCCAGGGTTCTGAGCTCTGTTCCTCCTTGGTTCTCCCCAGGCCTTCACAATCCCTCCACAGATAAAATCAGGACTAGTAACATACTAATTCTTCCAGAAAACCACAGAGTTCCTGGCTAATTGATGAAATATTGATGATGGCATAAATGCAGCTTTGAGGAATGACTCCCAAAGGCCAAACTGCATTATTAAGAGTTCTTTCCCATGAACGCTCAAAGAACTTGGTTTATGGCACTGTGAAGCTTTCCATCATTTTGCCATATTTCTGAAAACCAAAAAGGATAGAGCTTCCTGCAGGGAACTCTGCTGTGCTTGGCAGTAAAGGTTACCAAGTCCGATTTGAACAGCATCCTAGTACATGATTGACTGACTAATGTTTCATTAAAATCTAATAGAACCATTGGAGGAGAAGTTCTGCCAATCGCATCTACTACATGTTGCTAATCTACTCATTCTGGACAGAGAAGAAGGGTAAGCCAGCTCAGCCTACCCTGTTTTATCCTACTAGACAGCCCTCTAATTAGATGTGAGTATAACTCTGAACCAGGATGTGTAGCCAAAGGTGTGTGAGCCAGGTACACAAGCTCAGATGGTTCAAGGTACCTGGGGAGCTGTCTACAGATCTGGGCCTCAGCCTGCTGTCTGAAGCAGCTAGAATTACTCACTCTGATGGAAAGGTCTGAATGAGGTAAGTGTTCACCTTCAGTAGTCAGAATTTTCCTTGCTTCAGAACTGATCAGCTTTTCCCACAGCTAACTTACTGCCTCAAAATAACAGGAGTATATTTGCACCAGGTTGGAAACCCAAGTACTAAGCTCTAAAAAGGAACATGAAGTGCTGATTGAACCTTTTGTGCAAAAGCTATGTTATGATCTCTGAAATACAATTCCATCACCTCTGAAACGAAAACTACCCTAGGAGTGATTCAGTTTCAGAGTAGCCTTTTATTACATCCAAACTCTCACACTTCTTGGTGGCATAGCTCTGTCATTCTAGTGTTTTCTAAACATCATTAGACCAGGAGACAGCCTTTCAATTTCAGCTCATTAATTTTCTGTCCTGGAAAGCAATAGTTGGTGTTGCAAAAATCCAAAACCAGTTCAAATTAAATCTTGCAACTGTCAGACTTTTGTATAAGAGGAAACCAGACAAACTGCACTTCATTGATACACACTGGTAGTAATGGCACTCAAGGTTTGCAGTAAAAATAACTAATTCATCAATGCTTTCTTTAATTTTTTATGGCTTAGTCATCACAGGAGTTTGTGAGATGAAGAAAAGATAATTCAAGGCAAATAGAAGCAGACGTGGTCACCAGAAAAAGTTTTCTGTTGGCATTTAACACATTTTAAAGAGAGCCAAGAAATTCTGCTTCCTTTCATTCTGCTCACTGTCTTACTTTCTCACACCTGATGGCAGTCACAATGACTTTATGATGCTTGTGTACTCACAAAACAGCTATGTAGAGGGGGCTGAGGTTTTAGACACCGCAGCCAATGCATGGGGCTGAACTGCTGAGCTCAGCAGTTTATTTTAAATCTCTCCACATTGTTTTCCAACATTGACTAGTACCTCTCTTAAAATTCACTACATGCAAAATAACTTCATGGATGGCATGATCTGAAAACACTGGCACAGGCAGGTCAATACGTTGGGAATATGGCCAAATTTTAGCTAACTCATGTTCCTTTTCCATTGACAGCCTTCAGCATTTTGCAGCCCTGCCACAGTAAATGTTTTGCTTTGACTGAATGATGGAAAGAGATGGAAAAAAGCCTGATTTTTCATTCTGAGTGTTGTTAATGGGAATGAGGAATTTGGCTGACGGAATCAGTGCTAATACAGTTTGTTAACTAAGGCAAGTGCTAATTAGAAATCCTTTTAAACTTGATCTCTGCAATGCTATAATGTAAACACTTGCTGAATTTCATTTGCTTAAAGCTTACTGAATCCATATGAATGGCTGCTCATAGCAGAAGCTGTACAGTGTTGATGATTAGGTGTTACAGATTCTACTTTGCAAGTTTTACTTATTATACAACCCCTGTCAGTAGTAAGTGGTGTTTTTACATTAAAGCAGGTGTTAGCATCTGATAAGATTAAAATATTGTTTACCTTTTCTAAAAGCTAACATTTGCTTTTTAAAGAATTCATTTTCTGAGAATTTCAATTAAATCTGCTCTCATTTAAACAGTTGATTTAAGAAATGCAGTAAATCAGACAAGAGCCTTGGGTTTGCTGTCATTTGCAGAAACAGTATAAAGTATTTCAACTTACCATATTGTTAAGACACACTAAGATCTTTCGTATAGGATACATGTGCAGACTTCTGGGAGCAGTCTTTTTTTGTGCTCATCCCCATAACCTGGTTCTCACTGTGCTTCTCCTAACAATATCTGGAGCTACAGCACTTCTATAGGTTCAGGGCTGGATCCTGATGCCCTCAGGAATATGTAGATTCCCAAAATTACCTGTAGGAGTTTCTACAGGATGGCAGGCCTAGCTGTAGGTTGTGAACACTATTCATTAGCTAGCACAGCACCCAGCCTTCCCATATTCTTCTATTTTGTATGTCACCTGGGAAATGATGGCAAAGGAGGTGGCACTCCAGCATAGCTGAGGAAGAGGAGGACCACATCTGTATAAATACTTTTGTTGAGCAGGCTGGGATGTATCACAGATCTCATGAACCAGCTGCATCTAGAAGCAAGGAGTGGTAGGGGAGGGGTGCTGGTCCTTTGAATGTAAGAGTTCTGCTCCTGCTGGAAGATGTTGGTTTTGAGTCTTAATGGTGCCAAGGCTGCTGACACAGGCAGGGGTATGTGCTAGCAAGCAGGAAGTACTCCACGGGATTGGAGTCCAGCTTGAATTTTGGAGGTGCAGAATAAGAAAAGCCTGTGAATTAGGACTGATGGATGTAGGAAAGCCAGAAGGAGAGGATGCTATTCTGGTCTGAGGTAAGGAGGTAACCCTTAGACTTCAGATTTATGGAAGAGTAAAGATTTAGTGCATGATAAGATAAGGCATGACAATGTTTTGGGATACAGTCCTAGGACTGAAAAGTTTAATCATGGCTATTCTACAAAGCAGATTTAGGCACTAGTATGACCGAGAGAGATGGGTGCCAAAATTGAGCAGGAAATAGTCGTTACTCCATGTATTCTTTCCAAAACCTACTCACTCAACTAGATCTACTGGGGAAAGTATGTCCTAAGGGAACTCCACTGGAAAAAAAGGAGGGGGAATTAAAGTTGAAGGCACAGTCTCAGTATAATATATATTGTTGCAATTTAGTTATTCTGCAGTCAGACATTACTCTTTCAAAACTCAGCTAAAAACTATCTAACTATGAGTTACAGACTTAGGATATGAAGGCCAAAGAATGACGGTCCTAGCCGTTCAATTACTCCAATTCCATATGAGATTGCATGTAGTTTTACAAATAATCTCTTCTCCTTTAAAGATTAACAAACACACAATGTCTTTCCCTCACTTATTATCAATATTTCAAGTACAAACTCTGGCACACATCCCATGTTTGTTTACCCTCCATGGTGTTGCACTACTGTGTAAGACTCCCTTTCTCGACAGCGGTAGAAGTGACGAGTGCTACAGAAGCAGATCTCCCTGGAGGACCTTCTAACATCAGGGAAAGTACTTTTGTGCCAGAGGAAGGCAGGCAATGATACAGGATTTGAAAGTGCAAGAGAATGGAGTGGAGGTGGGGAGTTTGGCTTTCTGTAAGGGTGGGAAAATGTTTTCTTTGGATTTATTTCTTCAGGGATAAGAATAAAACCCTGTGATCTCTTTTGGAAAAGAGCAGGAATAAAGCTTGAGATATCTGAAGCTGGACTTTTTTGCTGACTGGCAGCTCTGAACTGCTTCCAAAATTCAGTTACCTAGAGACAGTAGAACTACAATATCAAATGCAGAGGGAGTCTTTCTTTCAAGAGGCTGTTGCACAGCATCCAGCTGGAATTTGGAAGTCATTTTACTGACAGATGATAATGGATTTCATTTTGAGCTTTGCCAAGAATCCTTATACCATTGGCTATTGACAGGAAAAAACATTCGCCCTGCACATGCATGCACATGGGAGAGCAGGCTGTGAAAGCATCTCTTCCAAAATTAAATGCAGGGCCTTGTAAGACTTCCCCCACTCCTTCACACCCTCTTTCCCCCGTAAAATGAAGTTGGTGGAGACTCTTAAATGTAAACTTATTTGTATGTACAAAGGGAGTTTGATCTGTTCTGCATGTTACGCTTGTGACAAACAACAGAGGGTACATATATTTGTAACTCAGCTTGATGGGAAATATTTGAGTGAAGAAAAACCAGTGAGTGGGCAGGCCAACATGAAATGCTAGAGCCGGAGGAAGAAGCTACAACTTGCTTTGATTTTTGGCCATGTTATTACACGGACAGGCTTAAATAGGTCAGGTCTATTGATCTGTTCATCAGAGGGCAGGCCTTGCCATGTGGTGGATGAACTTGATTGAATTGTGTTGTCTTTACACTTTAGTTGTTCTCTTTCTCTCTAAGCATCCCTGCATGTTCTCACAGTTCAGCAAGCACTTAGCTACCTTATCTTATTGGAATCCCAGAAGGAGAGTTTATTTTATTGCATCATTATGGTTAGAACTCACTCTCAGAAATTATTGACCTTGGTGCTAGGAAAATGACAGGCGCACCATGCCACATTCAGAAGTGGACTACATTAATCCATTTACACTCAGCTTAACCTTTGTCCTTTCAGGGCACATGCACTTACAATTTGCTGATGCAGAAATAAGCTTTCTAGATCCTAAAGCCAAGACAGATATTTGGTTTGCATCCACGAGGCCAATGCAGTCCATGTGGGACGCTTTATGCAAATTGTATACCCCAATATAGAGGCTAAGAAATAAATTATAAGGGATCATTTGGTGGCCAGAGCAGCAACTGTAGGCAAAGACCTCCTACATTCAAATTGGTATGTGAGAGTTCAGAGAGGCTGTGGAAACACATGGCAGAGCTGCCAAATCTGTGTAACTTGTGAGATGGTTGTAACCTGGGGGGTTGCAAACATCAAGCAAAAGCTGTTCTCAGCCCAGATGCTGCAGTGCTATGAATCAGGAAAGAAAAGTGAGTTTTATGTTCATCCCCTTCTTCCTTTTTGAGGGAAAAGGGACTGAACAGTGTTCTCTCTTCATATTCCTTGTTTCTTTTAGAAAGGCATGGAATATGAAGGAGTGTTTTTCTTAGCAGTGCTGAAGGCCATGTTAGCTGTTCTGCACAACCTTCTGCAAAGCTTTCTAAAACGGAAACAGCTTTCTGAAGCCATAATTCAGGAAGCCTCTCCATTTAAGAAGCATTTAAATCTTATGAAAGCAATATAAAGCAATTAAGTGTGTTCTTAAGGGCTCAAGCAAAGCGGACTCTCTGCTCACTTCTCAACTGAACGCAAGAAGTTGATGGCTCTTACTGAAAAGTATTTTTTCCAAGTATTTGTCAAGGATTTAAAATAAGCACTTAAAACCCAAAAAGCAAAAGCGTGATTAAAATTAATTCCCCCTTCAGTCAACCAAACTTTAGATACTTAAGCTTCAAAGCCTTTACTAGTTCTTTAGTCAAATGCAGCATTTCAGGAAATATAAAGTGGAGAAGACATGACTTTTACAACTAGTAATGCCCACACTTTACTGGAGAACAAGTAAGTGTAAATGTTCTTTCAGTCACCTTAAAATAAAACGTAGTAAATGTTACTTCTTCTTGAAGGCGGTAAAGTGTATACTCAATTTTTAAATACTCCTTCTATATTATTGTTAAAAGCATAGGCACAGAAACATGTTACTGCATCCAGCTGCTCCACAGTATTAACCATGCATGCTTTCTTGCTGTGTAAATTCAGAATACACAGGCTTGTATTCTGCCCAGAGAGAGGCGAGTAACCTTTAGTTTACACAGAGTATTATTCAGACTTGCAAGTGTATTGTAAATTCATGGCTTTGGCAACTCCACTTATATATTCACAAACAATGGGGCTTTAATAAGCCAGAAAATAAAAGCCTGACTTTATGATTTTTAGGCTGCCACTCTCTAAAAAATCTCACCAAAAATGTTCTTGTCATATGCAAAGTCATCACAGATAGGCCCATTAATTCTTGCACTAATGCTAGACCCAATTTTGTTACATGGAAATGTCAGGCTTACATCTGCACACTTCCTTTTCATGCAGAAGGCACCCCAAACTGTGTACTGTCTCTCTGGATCCTCTATTCCTCTCATCTGCAGCTTATTGGTAGAGTTGCATTACATTCAGTTTTACCAATACAAGTTTTAAGATTGCAGCAACTTTATCCTTCAGTTATCAGAAGGAAGCTGAAGGTTTTCAGATGGCCCAGTGACACCTGGCTGGTTTTCAATCCAGACCATTTGGAAGAACCAAAGGCTGTAGTTTCCCAATATTTGCGATTTGCCTCTTTTGTCTTTTGGAGCATGTAATCAAGAGTGTTTCAGTGATCTAGCTTACAGTTTGGCCTACAAGCATCTCTGGCAGCACAACTGAACAAACTAAACAGCCAAACAGGAGGCATCTTTAGCTGACTGTACTACTGGAGAGCATATATCAGGACTACACACTAGAACCCTTTGTAATAAAGAATAAATACAATTTCTTTCCCTCCTTTGTTTGGGAGAGCGGTGAAGGTAATTTTAAATGAACTGGTATAAGCTCCTAGTCATTGGCTGCCCTACTTCAGCTCAACTTGCTATCTGCTACAGCATGTAGTTATGCAAGTTACCAAGATGCATTTACTAAGGCAGCAAGCAGCAAAACAAAGCAATTTCCTTCAAATAATGTTTCTGCATCCAAGCAAACACACAACAAATACAAACAGGCTAGTTCATGGTTCTCACAGCTATTGTTCACGTTCTCTCAGCTGTTTGTACCTGACATCAGTTTTGCTAGTTTTTAAACTAACAAACCTGAGCATACAGATCCAAGTGTAGGCACATTAAGCAGCTGCCATCTCCCATGGGCATTATGGTAGCACATATTTCCAGTCATACCATCAGGATCAGGGCGCACAACCCTCTACCATTGGTCCTCCTGAAGCCTTTATCCAGCCCTGAAAGCAGAGCCATGAAAAAGCAGAAGGGTTCATAGTGAGGATATTTCCTTGGCACTATTATCTGTGCCTTCTGCCCTGTTGTGCAGCACTGGCCGGTGATCCTGCGCTGAGCCCGTGCTCTCTTGGTGCATCTCTGCAGGCACGGGCTGCATAACCAACACTTCAAAGAAGAACAAGGGCATGGTGGGAATGTCACACTGCCTGTTTGTGAACAACTGAAGGCTGACTTTTTTTTTCTGGACAACAAAAGAAAAACTCAAAAAGAGAAAAATGGACACCAGCCAAGAAACGGGGTGGGGGGAAATGTTTATGGGTGTTGGCAAATCTACTGTGCAGCTTTCCCATGTTATAAACTACCTCACTGTCTGCAAACCCAGGGAAGATCGCCTTCCTCAAACTAAGATGATGTGAAACTTGCCTGTTACGTCCCCTATGAAATTCCTACTTCTCCACTAAAACTGTGCTATCGAAGGTGTTTTATTCAGCACATACACTAGGTCAGTTTCATCCCACAGTGAAACTGACTAAAGCAACAATGCACTGCACAAGGCTTTAAGGCTCCGATGAAATTAAACTAAAGATTTGGAGGCTCCGAGCAACCCCGGTCGGTAGAAGTGGCTGGGGGAAGGGCAGCATGTGGTTTGGGGTATTTTCACCAAATGTTAAATCACACAGAATATTTCACTCGTCTCCAGTGTGAGATCACGACATGACTCCTTCTGTAATGAATTCTTTATCTTGGCAGCTCTCCTGCTTTCTCCCAACTGTGCCTCCCTCTCCCCTTCTGGTCCCGGCGCTATAACATATGGTAGTGTTTGGGGAATGATTTCGGCCTGGGAGCAGGCTGCCTGCCCACACCTGCGCTCGGGTCATGCTCCAGGCCCACGGCAGCATCTCACCGGCTACACCGATAGTGCCCGGTTTCGCTCAGCACTTCGGGTGTCACATTTAACTTGGTGGCTCTGGGACCCTCCCAACCCTTCCCGTGCAGCCCCGCCGGAGCCTCGCCTTTAGGCAGCCATGCAGGAGGCGGCCGTAGCTGCCCTCCCGGGATGCACACCACCATGCTGCCCGTCCTCCATAAACCCCAATACCGCCCCGCTGCGGTGCTCCCCGATCGGGCACCGCTCTGCCTTGGAGCTCTTCACCCGGGACTACAAGAGCAGCCCCGCCGGTCGCCACGTTCAGGGCCCGGCCGGAAGGCGACGGCCCGCGGGAGCCGGTCGCTAAGGCGACGCGTGGGCTCTGCCTGCCTCCGCACCACACCGCCATGGGCACGAAGCGGCCTAAAACCGACATGGTTGCCCCATCAGTGGCCGCGGGCAAGAACTGGGAGGCCGCGCTGGTGTCCGCCCGCCTCGAGGAGGTGAAGGCGGCCGAGGGGCGGGTGGGCTTGAAGGTGGGGGGGGGGGATGAGGGCGGAGGCAGCGCTCGCCGCTTTGCCGGCGTGGTGGTCACGGTGGTCACGGTGGGGTGATGGGGACCCGGCCCCGCGCGTTTGTTGCTTTCCGCCCTCGGTACTTGTCGTTCTGGGGCTCTGGGTGCCAAGTTTCGGCTCGGAGTGAACTTCTCATAAACTGCTGAAGAGCGAGGTTTGATGGAGGTGCTGACACAGCATTAACTGCAGCGTTGAAAATGGGAGGCTGTAATTTTCCTACTTGAGCGTGTGCTGCTAAAAGGCGCTTTTCCCCCCCTTTTTCTCTCTTTATTTTCTTTTACAGCCTGCAAGGATCTAAAGGCATGTTTAGGTTTCCAGGTTCTATGCAAGCAATGTAATTCTAAATCCTGACTTGCAAGAGAGAATTTGGTTTCAAAATAGGGTAGTAGTTTAGCAAACAATAATATTTACCTCGTGTGCGTTCACCTAGGGCTGCTTCTGCAAGTGAGACAAATGACTTCCATGGCTTCCTTGTTCCGTGGGTTCTGTTTCGCTCTGTTAAAGAGAGAAGGGTGGTTTTGCTTGTTGCTGCTGTGGTTTTGGTTGGTTTTCTCTTTGTTCTTCAACATGCCACCAGTTGTGATGAAGGAACTCCGAGTTTAGGAGGAGGCTTTTAAACTGGCTAATGGGTTTTCCCCAAAAAAATGCCATAGTGTCCAAAAATCTCTCAAATATTGAGTTGCTTTTACTTTCATTTGGTAGTAACTGTATAGTGCAAGTGTAGCCAAAAAAAAAATCACTTTTTGATGTAAACTGCTAAGGCTGTTGTTCCCTTTTCCCTAGAATAGAGTTTGCTCAATAGAGTTCAAAGGTGCTTGAGCCCTTTCTTGCTTATGAATCTCTCCCGTACCTTAGGAGAACCTCCCTGAAGCATGAGAAGGGGATGGAGGTTTCGTCTCCATCACCTCCATACTTCCGGGCCTTTCTCTCCCGTACTAGCATAGTGAGGTGCCAATTAGTGATATTATTCCTTTGTGGTGGTGTTTATTGTGGTTGTGGATATTGACCAGCGAATGTGTAAAACAGAGGGCTTTGTTTACCCTGCTGCTATGTGAAATTTATTACATTTGTTAAATGTACTGAAGTATTTTAAAAGGTAGGAGGTAAAATGCTCAAAATGTAAAAAATGCCAAAATTAGGATTATTCAGGACCATGCATTGAGGCAGATGGAAAGAAATGTTGAAATTTCACTGAATGGGGCAAGAATTCTGTAAGGGAGGATGGGGGAGAAATGTGATCACCGAATTAAAGGTTATCATAATGCCTGTAGCCATGGGGCCTGAATTCAGGTTCCTTAATTCTCTTATTGTCCAACTGTTTTCTGTTCCAGTTAAGCTAATTTCACTTTCTCTGTCTTGCTGTAGAGCATGGGAAAAACTTGTCTCCCTGCTGACATTTCTTGTTGCAGGGAAATTCTCATTCAGCTCTTACAGTCATGGGCAGGAACTTGGCGCAAAACTGGCAAATGCCAACAAATCTGTTCAGAGTGAGGATTCTGTGACTTGAGCTTCATCATATGGCCAAATGTGGGTATGCTTAATGTAAATAAACATGCGCTGTGAAAGCACATCTTTGACACGAGGATGGCTGTGCTGCCAAATTTAGTTCCTTCCTCTTGAACACGGAGGGAATTGAATATCTTAATAACTTAATCACATAGAGGGGTTTTATTAAAGGATAAACATGGTTGTTAAAAATCAAATCTCATTGTGCGAATAGTCCAACCGTACTGTCCCTCCCTTGCCCTGGTCCTTGTATAGCATACGAGATTTAAACTTGAATATGTAAAGCTTAGGAACTGAAAACAGCCTTTAAAAGAGTGTGTTCAGCTTATTTAATTCTAGGTGTCATCAGACACAGTGCACATAATTATTTGTTACTCCTCCTCACTATTGTGTGCGATGTACCATATGAATCTGAAATTACTTGGGAGATGACAGGAACTCCTATCAATTAAACACATTTCTCCTTGTAATTCCTGTCTAAAGAATTTTAAGTCTTGTATCAATTTAGAGAATATTCTTTCCCTTTAGTGGAGTCAAATGGAATTTACTGGAACTGGTTTTAAATTGTACCAGATAGACTGAGCAATGAAATTTCACATTTTAATGTGTGTTTATGACTTGCAATATTTTATTAGTCTGATCTATGAAAAGGAGTCATTTTACCAGTGGTGTTAAGATTTTATGGACGGGAATGCTAACTAAAATGTGATTTAAATGGTATTTACTAACCAAATAATTGCTTTTACTAAACACACTGTAAAAACTGGCAAACAGACAACTTAAAACCATGTACAGAGGAAATATGGATTTTGCAGAGCCCCACGTTATAGTTTATATAAATTGTGTTGTTTGCAGTGTGCTACACAGGAGAACGTGGGTCTGCAAGCTGTGTTTGCCGTCAGATATTAAGGTATTTTGATTGGCTTCACTGCAGGATTAAGTTACAAAATACAAATGAAAAATCTTAGTTTGGAACTTTGCATGCTTTAAGTAGTTTAGTGGTGATGTTTGCTAAGGGAAAGTTGAATTCTGGGCAAGTGCAGCCTTAAAATAACTGCTATTTATCATGTATTCTTATTATCTAGTGTAACTACTCATAGCACCTGGAAGCCACATTCTGCTCAGACCTTCCATCTGTATAGTTTACTGGCTTATTAGGGCCTGCAAATTGAACTGAAATTCAGCCTTGTAAAACCATTAAAAATGTACTAAATGGGGTGGCTCCACTTTTTGTAACTATTCATCTTGTTGAAATTAATATTCAACTGAGCGTTGATACTCTTTAACCTGCCCAGATTATACAGCAAAACCTCAGTGTCTTAAAATCAGAATCCATTAGTAATCTGGGGTGTATCCCAGTCAGCAGATAGTGAAAATGGACTTGCAGGTTTCTGAGCAGTGATGCCCTGCGCAGTCACTATGTTACAGGTACAGAATCCCTGATGGGCAGCCTCTCCCAGCAATGCCGGGGAGTTGGAATTAGATGATCTTAAGGTCCTTTCCAGCCCTAACCATTCTATGATTCTATGGTTTACTGATTTGCAAGCTCCCCCCCATTGTTGAAAGTGAAGAGTGCTATATGTAATATTGTCCTTAGTGTTCAGAAATCACTAATTAATCTCATGATTTCTAAGGAAACAATCAGGAGATTAAAACTCTTGCTGTTTGATGCTCAGGTGCTTGGAGATTCAGTTTTCAACTGTTTCTCTTCAGCTCTTAAGAGTTAAATTTGAAATTGTGCTGCAGTGAAATGAAGCTATTAGTTGTGAGCCTAACAAAAAAAAACCCAGCACCAAACAGAACAAATCAAGCAAAAACTAACCAACAAAAAGCCAAACAGAACCTCACCATTAAAAACTATAAGCATAAATTATGCTGCAGAATGATGGTTACTTAAATTGCTTGGAAATGGCAGGGGGGTTGTTTGATGTCTGCTTGATGCTTTTCCTGGGCAGAGATCTAGAGACTGGTACTGCAGAAATGAACATTATAGCTGACTTGTTCACATGCCTTGTCTGGAGCTGCTGCCCTTTTGTGCTAGGAAATGGAGCAGAGAAAATGAGATGTGTTTAAAAAGGAGACAAATTTTATAAGTTACTGTTTGGGGTTTTTTTGTCCTGGAGTGCAAAGCTGGATTTCTTTTTTTTTTACCATACCCTTGATATTCCAATAGCTCTATGGCAAATAAGAGATGTAGGCTATGTGTACTGGTGTTTAACAGTTGGGAAAAATCACATTACAGAGGCATGCAATGGAGCCTTAACAACTAAGTCAGGAGAAGACTAGACACCTTGTGTGCTGTGTGAAAACAAGGAGTTTGGAAAACTACTAGCTGCTTACTTGGGGCTTTCAGAGTTAGGGGGGGTCTTGCTGGGGTTGGAGCCTCTTCACCTGAGGGACATACAAGCTGCCCACATAGATGGTTATTTCTAACACAGGGGAAGAGTAGTGCATTTCAACTCTTGCCATGGCTAAGAGTTTTAAAACGGTGTGGGGACAGTGTCATAAGTGACAGTGGTTGTCACTGGATGTTTTACAGTGAGTGTGGTCTGGCCTCCCTTAAGTGGAGCTTGGTACAGATTGTTTAAGGGGTATTCAGTTACCAACACCATGTTTCCAGCTTCATTTTTTTCCCCTCATTGGTGCTTGAATCAACAGTGTTGATTCTGTGGGCTATCTACTCCCTGCATTTTGGCTGTCATTTTTCATAGTACATAGTGCTTGGGCTGTACTCTGGATGGCAGCCTCCTTAGGCTGTTTCCATGCTTTTCAGTAGTTATTTCTATGTTCTTTAAGCTGGGAACCTTAATTGAGGTAGCCTTGGGGTCACTAATCTATACTCTTTCAGATCCTTTCTCAGGTCTCACTTCTACAATAACATTTGAAAGAATTAAACTAAGTAGAGGAGCAGTTGTATATTGAGGGAGAAAATATTTTTAAAGTAACCATATACGTTTTACTACTTTTTCTTCTCATTTTTATGTTGTGATTTTAGGTGGTGAGCTGTAGAAGCAGGGTCTGTTTCTTCTCTAGCCTTTCAGTGCCTTGAACATTAAGGATACTGTTACAATATTGATAATATAAGGGCAATATTGCAAAAATAATAGTCAATTAAACACCTTAAACTGTATACTAATGCTGCATGTTCACTATGCTTAGTGACTTCAGTTGCTGTTCTCAATATTCATCTCTTCTGAAAGGGCTTCATAATCAGTCAGTGTAGAAACAGATGAGTGGGAATTCTGGATTGTTCTCTGTTGGTGTGTAGCTGATTTTGGTATTTCTCTGGCTCCATTTCCCAGGTATTGTACCTTTTTAATAAAAACAATATATTTTTCTTTATTTTGCAGCCAGGGAAATCAGGAAAATTCTCTCTTCATTGCCTGTAATGCCTTTCCAAGGGCTGCATAAGTAATGTGAAGAGTCTCCTTCCTCAAACGTAACTCTGAAGCGCTTGGGAAGTATTAGAGAGGCTAGAGAATAAGGATTTGGAGAAGCAGCCAGGAGTCAGAGGAAGCTGGAAGTGGGATTAGATTCAAAACTAGGGATTAGCTGGACAAGGAGACAGGATGAGAGCTAGGGGATCAAGGAATGCACAGGTGCAGGAAGCATTACGAGAAGTGGTGGGACTTGGATGAGGAATGGAGTGGAAATGGAAAGAGAAATGAGAGAGGGACAGTTGTGACTAAGGGTCAGAAAGATCAAGAAGAGACAGGACTATAAGGAAAGCAGGTTTCCCTAAACGTTGTGGGATAGTGTTAGCAGGGTAAATCAGTGTTAGCAGGTTAAACCCATGCTAGCTGGTTTAGTTTGTGGGTACCAAGATACCAGCATATGTTAAGGAGGAACTGAAGAAGGCATAGGGCAGAAGTTTTAAGATTCTATGATGGAGATTTCTTTGTATATCTGAAGAACTGCAGGAAGTTGCAGAGGCAGGCTTTATATTGCTGTTGGAGCATATTCTAGCACCTAGATTAGAACCTGACATTCTCAGTGGCTACTTGCAGTTTCAGAAGACTACCCTTAGCAATGCAGGTGGTGTTTTCCTTGTATGTACAGTCATGTCATGCCATCTACATGTGATGTTGTGCTTTGACATCTTGAGAGTATGACAGTTTTCCCCCATGCAAGCATTTACTGGTTTGCGACTTCTGTCAGCTATGGCTTTCTCATCCCAAGTCATCAGTGGCTCAAACTGCAAACACTTAGGAAGGCTTTTTTTTCAGCTAAGAGGAGGAATTCATGAAGAAGGGTATAGTAAAACTGGAAAAAAGAAATTTCTCCTTCTACCATTACATCTAACTTTGTTTTGGAGCCATCCTTTCCCTCTCTTTACCATCAACTCAGGTTTTGTTCCTCTTTTCCAGAAGGACTTTGTATGTAATACACACATATGAAAATATTTCCATCAAAATCCTAGAGTTGGCACCCTCTCTAAAATTTGTCTTTCAAATATTTCCCTGCTAGAGTAATACGTGAATCTGCTTAGTTTGGTCCTGATCAGCGTGACAACGTCTTGAGACTACCTGGAGCTGCTGAAGCTCTTTCCATATTCACCTTTGTGCGGTTTTATTGGTAGCTTGCAGTTTACACATGTGATTTGATGTGGAGTACAACCCTAGGAAGAGCTTATGGTTCAGCTGACACTGATGCTGATAAAGAATACTCTGAAGTCAGATATAGATGTGCTGGAGATAGGCACTCACTTTGTGAAAGGGATTACAGTGGTTCAGACACAAGAGACGGGGAAGAAGAGTAGCCAGGAAAAGTTGTTGCAATAACATCGTTTTGAAGGTTTTGTGGATGGATACCACTAAATGATGTATTCCAGTCTTATTTTGCATTTCTGTAATGCTAAAATAGTTCATTTTCATGAAAAGTTATCTATTTTACTGCAAATGTTTGACAACTTCTAGTGGTTTTAACCTGTCAATTCCTATAGGGAAATATAATTTTCCTTTGAACAATTATTTTTCTTAGTTCAGAATACTTGGTGAAAATGTCTAAGAACTATGCTATGCATAATTATAGCCTCATAAAACATCATACAAATAATGCTATGGTTTTTAGGAGCCAATATGTGGGCATTGTCTGATTCCCTGCGTGAGGGAGCTGGTATATTATTATTACTACTACTAATATTATTACTATTATTACTACTATTCTACAGCATATGATCACAATAATGCTCAATGACAATAATGCGTATTTAGAAAATGCACTTCTTGTTTGCGTATTGAACTGTCAAATCTGCAACTGACGTTGAAATGTTGCTTTCTATTTGCGTGATGCTAATGCAGCCGGTGAGGTTTGTCGAGGTGGTTTGTTGGCATTTGTGGTTTTCATAGGTTAATGCTGCCACCTGATGGCAGAAATAATTGGGACAATGTAGTGCGTGCTTTTCCGGGTTTTTTATTTCAGTGTGATTAATACAGTGATGTTTAACATGTCCTAAAGGCAGTAACCATCCCTACAGGATTAGTCCTTGAAGCTGCAGAGATGCGGTTTTGTCTGCTTGAGGTTTAATACCTGGAATGTTTTGTTTTGGAAAACAGGATGACTGGAAGCCTAGCATTGCTTTTGTTGTTGGGAACAGAACTGAGGATGAAATCCACACCAAGGCCCTGTCTCTTGCTGTGCAGGTGCCCCAGCGGAAGCTCTTCAGCATGGTAACACGTGAAGACATTTTCACACAGGTATTCCAAGAAAGGAACTTTTGATAACAAACCCAACCCTGCGTCTCGCTTCTGTATACTCACTTCTTCAGTCTGTGGTAACTATACATCTTGTGATCAATTGAACTGCTCTGTGACAGGTTTAAGACTTACAGTAGTTCATAGGAGTTAAAAAATGGAAAAAGAAAAATTTACTGTCTAAGTTCCTTGTAGATAGTGAGGTTTTGTTGCAGGCATTTCTTCAAGCTGCTGAGCACAAGAACTCCCTCACTAAGTACAGTGGTACTGTAAGGTGATTCCTCGTGGTTTGGAGTGTGAGTGTAGTGTTTGCAAGGGGGAATAAAGAGTAAAATAATTTGTATAAACTTACAATATTCACACATAGAATGCTTTATTTTCTTGCAGATCAAAGATTCGGGGAATCGGAAGGGAAAAAAGGATGTGCCTATGTACTATGAGGTAGGTGAAAATACATATTGCAAAGTCACTGGTCTTTTACACTGAAGAACATGCAGCTGTGTGATGGTTATGCACACCTGAGTAGCTGGTAAAAACACTCAACCATCTAGGTACTTCAGCTGGTTTCTTTCTGTGATACTAGCAATGTTCTTTTGAACTGCTGATCAAGTGAGGGTAAAAATGTTTTTCCAGGGGTATGGATTTTATTATGTTAAGAATAGGAAGGTTGGAGCTGTTCAGCCTGGAGAGGAGAAGCTGCATGGAGACCTCAGAGCAGTTTCCAGTGTCTGAAGGGGGCCTGCAAGGATGCTGGGAAGGGACTCTTCATCAGGGACTGTAGCGATAGGGCAAGGGGTGATGGGTTCAAACTGAAACAGAGAAAGTTCTTTTCTGTGAGGGTGATGAGGCAGTGGAACAGGTTGCCCAAAGAAGTGGTGAATGCTCCATCCCTGGCAGTGTTCAAGGCCAGGTTAGACAGTGACTTGGGTGACATGGTCTAGCATAAAGCGTTCCTGCCAGTGACGGGATTGGAGCTGAATGATATTAAGGTCTTTTCCAACCCAAACCATCCTATGATTCTATATGTTATGTGGTCATATTTTGATGGCGATGTCACAAATTACAGAAAAACAATTAGATCCTCCTCAGATGCTCCCAGGAATTGAGAGACTTACACCTTTGTTTATGGAAACGCGGTCCTATCAATGAAACCCCATCTCTTTGTGCTTGTATCCATTATACTCTCAGTTTGGTGTTAAATTCTACCCAAGTTCATCTAGTGAGGCATGTCAACAGCATTAGCAATCATGGTTATACAAAGAGTACTTCCTCCTACCTTGTTAATGTTTTACTTACAGCTTGTGAGAACTTATAAAATCCTGTGATTAATTAGAAGATTGTTTAAAATTTTCTCCGGTAGTTTTATGGCCCTAAAGACCTGGAGCATAAAGAATTTGGATCCCTCTAAAAAGATCTTGTTTGCATTTTAGTTCTTCAATGACTAATAAACTTTTTATTTGTCTCAGACTTTTGGTGGACTGTATAACGGGTCTTTTTAGTTGTACCGTTTTTCAGCAGTGCCAGACTACTATCTGAACAAGTCCCTTTGGAATTATTTACCACTGACATGCCTGTGAATTTTATGCAATTAACCCTCTTCGTTTAGGACTAGCCTCTCAGGCAAACTCACCCTTATATTACCTGGTATATAAAACCTCTTCAGTCCTATTGACAGAAGGATTTTGAAGTCTAGCTCTGAGCAGAAGCTTTGTTTGATACCTGTATTTAATTACTAAAAGCAATTTTCCTTGTGAAGTGGATACCTATTAAATTCCAGCTGTCAGTGCTGTGTCTCATTAGCTACTTACTTTACTCCTCAAGAACATTTTTTTTCCTTCCCTCCTTTAACAGAGAATATAAAATGCCTGTTCTGACCTTTTGCTTGGACTCAGTTTCCGTTCTGGCTGTAGCAAATAAGAAGATTGATTATGTTGCCACAAGCATTAAGATCATGCCTCTCTGTGCAGAATTTGCTCCTGAGCATTCACCTAAAGTACATGTGCAGCTTGTGCTTTCAGAGTTTTCACTGCAGCAAGGAGAAGCAAATGAAGTTAGCAAAGAACGTAAGGTTGTGAAATGTTCTTCTGAGAGCATTTCTGTCTTCACCACATACCAGTTCGCTTCTCTGTGGTAGGATTCAGCATGCTAGCATTTCCACAAGAGCATATTCTTTATTAGACAGATTGTAAACGAGATTCCTGACATTTAATGGTCGTTGAACATATGACGTGTACTTGTGTGTCAGTTTGGGGATGATGACATGCATAGTAACGTGGTTATTAATGGTATTAATAGTAACACTGTTACCCATGTCACTGGACTTGCACATTTAATCTACTGAAATGGATTTTAACACATTTCAGTGCAGCAGTCTGCAGTGCCTGCAAGACAACAAACTTTAACTAGCTGCTCTTGGTATACTACAAGCTAATTATATATTATATGAAAATAATACCTATTGGCTACTCTAAATTAGTTCCCTTCACAGTTTCTATCATCTTGCTGTGTTGTATTTCATATCACTTGTATTGTACGAAGTGAAGAGGATCAGGGCAGGGTTTACGAATATATAGCTAAAAGATTTCCAAACCCAGGTGAAAGAGATATCTAACACCTTTTCTGTCTCTTAGGTGACCTGATGGAGGTAGGGGTCTTGAGTGGTAATTTTGTGCTAATTCCAGTGCTGAATTAAATTATTTTAGGCTGATTTTCTTATAAAGATGCTGTGGAAGAGAATGGTACATATCTGTATCAATAAATCTCATAATAAACTTATCATGGAGAGTTTTTCCAACAGACAAAAATAAAAATCAGGGACTGTAGAGATAGGATAAGAGGTGATGGGTTTGAACTTAAACGGGAAAAGTTCAGGTTAGATATAAGGAAGAAGTTCTTTACTGTGTGGGTGGTAACACACTGGCACAGGTTGCCCAGAGAAGTGGTAAATGCTCCATCCCTGGTAGTGTTCAAGGCCAGGCTGGACAGAGCCTTGGGTGGCATGGTCTAGTGTGAGGTGTCCCTGCCCACGGCAGGGGCTTGGAACTGGATGATCTTAAGGTCCTTTCCAACCCAAACCATTCTGTGTTTCTATAGTATGTTTCAATAAAATATATCAATTTTATAAGCAAGGTATGTATTTTTTATAGTTTATGTACCTGTTTGCTTTGGCAGCTTTCTATTAAGGTTAGTAGTGTCATCTGCAATTCAAGTGCTTTACCACTACAAAGTGTGGTAGTGCGATAGGGTGCTTTTGTGTGTATGTCCTTTCAGGAGCTGTTTTCCAGCTCTGTTAGACTCATATGACAGGGTCAGGAAAGTTGCCTTTAGGTTACCCAGGAAATTTTTAGAAGAAATCTTGTCCCATCCTTATAAGAGAACAAGCTGACTACATCTGCATTTTGAGGCTGGGAGGCAGCTTGAGCAGCATGCACTGCACTCCTGAAATCCTTGAGGAGACATACAGGTGAGCATAAGTTAGAGAAGCTCCTAAGCATGGCATAATTTTGTATCCATGTATATATGAAAGTATGGAATGGGTTGCCCAGGGAAGTGGTGAATGTTCCATCGCTGGTGGTGTTCAAGGCCTTGGGTGACATGGTTTAGTGGGAGGTGTCCCTGTCCCTGGCAGGGAGGTTTAAACTAGATAATCTTAAGGTCTTTTCCAACCCTAACTATTCTATGATTCTATATGCATAAAAACAAATGCTTTCTGTGTTCTTCACAGTCATGGCTGGCAAGGGGTCTGTAAATGCCTAATATTTTAGGCTTACACTGTTAAGGTTTACACTCTTCTGGTTTACAGGAGGTTTTACATGTGTGGCAGTTGCATCGCTTCTCTGAGAGCTAACTTTTCTAGTCAGGTGTGAAGATTTCAGACTTACTTTTTCAAGTGTAAATATAATCTAGTTTCCCAAGAGACCATAGTGTATGCTGCGGAAGTAAATATACATGTGTATATATAGGGATGGCAGTGCTTTAAAACCTGCATTTTTTGCAAGGTTCTGTTGATACCGTTGGAAATAACTGCTTATGAAGGAAGTGGTACAACCATATTAGCTGTTGGTTTTCCAAATATAAAGCAGGATAATCACTACTTAGCCCTAATTTTCCTGTGTCTTGATTGACTCTTCTGCTGTTTCCATTTAATACCAGACTAGTGTCATGTTAGTGATATATTTTTTTCCTTTTAAAAGTTAAAAGAAAAATAATTGCTATTTTTCTTATCTCTACTGGGCTATGCTGGTCTCCTGTCCCAAGGAACAAGGGATAGGACAAGAGGAAACAGCCTTAAGCTGTGCCAGGAGAGGTTTAGACTGGGTATTAGGAATAATTCCTTCCCCTGAAGGGTGGTCAGGCATTGGTGGAGTCACTGTCCCTGGAAGTGTTCCCAAACTGTGTAGGTGAGGCCCTCAGTGACATGGGTTAATGATGGCCTTGGCAGTGCTGTGGGATGTTTGGATTTGATGGTCTTAAAGTCCTTTTCCAACCTGGCTGATTCCATGACTCTGTGACTCCATGTTGTCTCTCTCTTATTTTTCTTGCTCTTCTCTCTTACATATGAGATAGTGATGGCTTTTAAATCAGGCTATCCAGGATCTTGTTACCCATCTAATTGCACTGAATTATCTCTGATTCTTGCATGTGACAAGCAAGTAAACATAGCTTGATGTAACATGCTGGAACTATTAATATTTAAACAGAAGATAATATAGAATTTTGATTACAAATTGTTCTGCTTCTTGTCATCACTGCCTAAACACAGGATCTGTTTGATTCTCCTGTTGACTCGCTTCCAGATCTGCATGACAAATGGTTCTCATAAAACCTCCCTTTATTTTACCTCCTTGCTAAAAGAGGGGTAGTATCAACTCAGATACTTCAAACTTCTGGTCTGATAAAAGCAGAAGTGCCAGTTTTACTGCCTGAGTCAGGGTACATAACGGCCAACCTGTATCACCAGGCATAATGCGGCATCCACCAAGTTGTGCAGTTTCAACAAACAAACCAAAGAGGCCCCCAAATTAAGTCCTTCCACTGCCAAGCATAATATGCACAGTTTTGCCATTAAAATCCAGTTCAGCTGAGTGCATCCATATAAATCTTAAATTAGTACATGCTTTGTACAGCTCATTTTGAGAGCTGAAGTTTATTGGTTAGAATAGAATCTTGCATTGTTTTATAATTATTTCGATGGTACATGGACTTTTTTCTTTGGTTTGGTTTTTACTCTAGGACTTTGATGTCAGAATCCTTGGGAAATTGTGTAATGCTCGCAGTACTTCCTGCCTTAATAGGCAATAAGTTGTAGCAGAGACAGAAGGATTCTTGGGTTTTCTAGGTATAAATGAAACAGGTTCCTCTCCTGTCACTTCCTACACAAAATACGTAGCCAAGATATTATGAACTTATGTGGGATAATAAAACATCACAATGAACAAGCCGAAGTAGAGAGAAGTGGAATTAATCTAGCCAGGAAGCAGTGAATTTAAGGCCAATTTTAAGCGTTTCTGTGAATTAATGCTTTGCAAGTGTGTGGAATGTGGACTTATGAAGTAGGGGCTGCTGCTGGTAAACTACTTGAAGTGCTGGTCATGTCATGATGCAAAAAAAGTCAACTTTAAATTGAAACAGAGTGTGTATGTTTATATTGTATTACATGTGATTATATCATATAGATTTATATCCTATATACTTTTAAATATATATTAAAAATGTGTGTATGCATGTGCATAATTACTCAAAGCTGCCTCACCCCAATGGCATAAATTTCATTCAAGAAATGAGTTAAGAATGGCTATTCTGTTGCTAAATAAAATCTATGGTATTTCTTAATGGCCTTGAATACCTTTTTACCTTTCTATTATCTTACACCTTTCTACTGTTCCCATTTTAGACTCGCTCATCATTGACTTCAGGGAAAAGAAAAGATAACAAAGAAAAGAAGGCAGTGGTGGGGACGAGGAGTAGTTGAAGATTATAGTAAATGTGTTAAGGATTATAGTAAATACTTAGAGTAGAAAAATCAGAAGTCTTGGTTTAGCTTGATGTGAAAACAGAGCTCTTAGTGTCACAGACATAATGCTTATGGCAAGGACTGCTTTCACCCAAGAAGTGTTTTCGGCCAAGAAGTTTTTTCATCCAAGAAGTGTACAAGCTGTTGTGAGATGTGCAGCATTTGGAGCAAAGACTTGTCAGTAGTCAGTGTCAATGAAGGTAAAAGGTTCAGAAATAATGTTAGTCAGGAGTGTTTTTTAAGGAAGCCTTTTGGGTTCTTATGGAAACATACAATTAAAGATGATGGTTTTGTGGAGGTGTATATATTTTGACAAAACACCATCAGAAAGGTTGGTGGTCAAAAATAGGCTTTCTCAAAACTGGAGATAATCCTATTAAACCCAGCCTTCTCCGTCTAAAAATGTATGTGAATAGCATTCTATTTTGTAACAAAAGATTCTGTTTTCATTGCACTGTAGAACAAAAGTCATTTTAAAAGTTGCTGTAAAATGGAACAGCTCAGGAAGCAAAACTTGTCTGGTGTCATTGTTTTGATGAGAGGTTTTAACGTTCAAAACAATTTTGGCAGCCATGCTAACTGGTGAGAAGGATATTTTCATTCTAGTACAGAACAGAACAAATGCTGCAGGCTCAAATGGTGTAACAAAATTGAACAGTTTTCCAGTTAGTCTTTGTCAAGTGCTATCGTGTGGATGCAAGTTAAGAGAATTTTACTGCAGAAGGATTTGGCCCTTACACTGTATGGATATGCAGAGGATTAATGCTCAATAAGCAGTTGGAGTTATTAATGAAGATGCCTTTTAGGGAGGTCCTTGCTCCAGGGAAGGGTAAGGAACTTCATATCCTCCTGTGGGCATGATATACTCATCTGTTTTCAGCTCTGTTGTATCTGTTACCAAGCTCCTACCTGATACATCATAGTACAGAACATAATATGTTTTGTAAATGATACCACTGCATGAGCTGGTACATTTCCCTGAGATATTTGTTGTCTTCTGAGGAGAGTTTAAGTACTTTGCCTCCTGGGTCCAAGTATTTTGTTCAGTTTACTTAAAACAATGCTAAGGAGAAAATGTGTTAGTTTAGGTTTAGCAAGTTTCACAACTCCCATTAGTCTTCAGCAATTTGTGATTATCAATATGAATGAGTGTTTTAGAAGACTCCTAGTATCAGCTGAGGTTAGATTTACTCCACTCTTTATCTTAAGGAGACCTTGCTCTGCTGCCAACTGAATAGAAACAGATTATGCTGTGCCAAACTATTCCAAACAGATGCTGTCACATCCCAGGCACAAATCTTTGGCATCTTCAGATGAACTGCAAACTTGGGCTGTCTGCATTCCTCCTGGATAATGTTAAGATAGTCTGAGATTTCCAACATCTTGAGGATTTCACAAGACCTCACTGAGAAGAAGCTACACAAGCTTCTACCTTCATGCTGAGCTTAATTCTTCCTTCATAATGCCTTTCACTGCTGGACTATGTGCTTGCTAAATTGCTTACACAGACAATTGCTTTGCTAGTACCAATATCCAAGAAAATAGATTATTGTTGTCAAATGCCTTCTCGTAGCTTGGCTAAATGGAAGAAGAATGTCCTGGTAAAAGAAAAGGCATGCACCTGGATTCACCTGCCTTTCCAGACCAGCTTATTTCTGGAAAGAACTTGCTTAGTTCTATCTTATATGTGTGTGCAGTATGGATGTCTGTAGGCTATCCTAGTGGCATGAAAGGTATGTGTAAAGTAAATAGTTCTAAGCCTAGCATAACAGAAAAGGGATTTTGATTTCAAATATAGGAAACCAATGCCACCTAAAAGGAATAAAATACTGCCCAGAATAAATACATACCACCATGGTTTTGTGGCAGCCCTTGCCATTGTCAGAGCATCTGATGCCACTGTGTGATCAGTAATGGCCTCTGTAGTCCTCTAAATTATCAGATTATATGCCTTCCATTTGGGATTTATATATTCCATGAGACTGAACTGTTGTTGTAATGAACCAATCAGTCCTAGAAACTGTAGTTTGCAATCAGTTTCTAAAGACTATCCAGCTCAGTATCCTTTTACAAGACCTCTCTAAGGACAATATGCCAAGTTTAGAAGTTTCAGGATTTCTGAATGCTGAAACTGGGGCTAAAAGACCTGAGCTCCTGCAGGAGAACAGTCTGTGTCTTCTAAGCTTCTGTTTCTTCAAATGGGAGAAGTTGAGTTCTATTATTTACGTGAGACAATTGAACATGCTATTCTTTTCTTTCTATTTCATAATAGCAACTTTTCCTTATACTCCTGGTTCTAGAAGCAATGCCTTCTGCCTGTGTTATTTCACTACTCTTAGTTGTAGTTATTTGGCCTGAGGCCATTCATAACACTCAAAATTGCTGACAATTTATTTTCAAGGAAAGAAAGTTGGTACCTTTTTGAAATTCAACTGTCTATTTAAAACCTGCTTTAGAGCACTGATGCAACCCTGATTTTGCTTCCTAGATGATAAGGTTTCCTGTATGCATGCAACTTGGTATAAAGTTCTCTGCTTTTCCTGTGGAGTTGTTGAAATCTCTCTGTTAACTAGAGCAAACAGCAGTTATGTCTATAACAATGTCATCCTTAAGTGTGTAGAGGGACTCTGGAGAAGCCAAAGGAAATGCTCTCCTCAGTTTTGTTACCTTCAGGAATTTCAGGTGACTAGAACTGCTTAATTAAGGACAATTTTATGTAAGGCATTTTTCTGAAGTAGAGCAACTAGTTCCAGAATCCTTTGTTGCCAAAGGAAGAAGGTCATATAAATGTCCCAAGCCCTCTTGCAGAACTGGACCCAGGAGGAAAGATCCTGCCTAGGAGTTCCGTGCTGCCAAGCCAGTGAGCTTCCTGGCCCACAAGTTCTGAAGTGGCTTAGGAAACCCTGGCAAGATGTAGCTTGATGGGTTCTGCCAGACCAAGGCTTGATGAGACAATTTTGCTGCTTAAATGTGTTTGTTCCATCTCTGATTGGGTTGTCATACTAGCCAGATTTAATGTTAGACAAGCATGACTAAATCCTGTAGTTTTCAAATGTTCATTCTGTGGATCCTACTGTCTGAAGTTACTGGGGACAATTTACTGCTCAGAAGCATAAAATATTCTCCTCATAAGGGATTGTAGGGTTAGGACAATAGGTAATGAGTTCAAACTTTGTCAGGAGAAGTTCAGGTTAGATATAACAAAGAAGTTCTTTGCTGTGAGGGTAGTAAGACGCTGGCACAGCTTGCCCAGGGAAGTGATAAATTCTCCATCCCTGGTTGTGTTCAAGGGCCAAGGTGGACAGAGCCTTGGGTGAGATGGTCTAGTGTGAGGTGTCCCTGCCCATGGCAGGGGGGTTGGAGCTGGATAATCTTAAGGTCATGTCCAGCCCAAACTATTCTATGATTCTGTTCTGCTCCACAGTGGGAAGACTTGCTGGGCAGTTTCATGCCACTGAAATGTCAACATGTCCAGATTTGTTCATGGTAGCCTATCTGTGCTTCTGAACGCAGGTCACAGCAGACTGGCCCAATCTCCCTTTTTAAAGAGGCCTGGGTTCTGCAGGAGTTCTTCAGAAACCCCTTCAATGCTATTTCAGCTATCTCGCCACAGTCGGAGTGCTAAATGGAAACATATCTTAAGGGTCGCAGGAGAAAACCTTTCCTATACCTAAACAGCAGTGCTATTGACTGATCTTTGGAATCACTGGATATTTTTATTGTATTTTGTCTTCCCTTAAAGCAGTTCAGTTTGTTAGCAGGTAGGTGGTCAGGAAGCCCTAGAAGGTATATGTCATAGGTAGTGAGAGCTCCTGTATGATATCCTTAGTAAAGCCAATGTGAAAAGTCATCCTAATCTCCTCATTTTTATTTAAATTAGATTATTTTCCTGTAACACTAAGATACATACAGTGTATATGTGTCTTTTTCTTCATTGCTTAGATGAAACCAGTTAAGATATGCCCTCAGGTTGCCCATTTTCTATAGAGAGAGGTTTGAAGAGCAGACCTTCTTACACTGGATCTTTCTAACTAGGTTTCTACTAATCAGATTAAGCTGTGTCATGATTTGGCAAAAACCAGGCTCACTTGTGAATGACAGTGTATTTTTCTAGGGCACAAATGACCATTGCTGCTGCTTTGAGAAGTGCTCTTACAGGAGAAAGGCAGATATTTAGTACATAGACAGAATGTGCTTGCTCGGTATTGCTCAACAGTGCTCTTACTACTAGGTTTATAGTTAGCTCTACTAACTAGGTTTATGTGGCAAGCACTCTGAGAGGCAAGAGGAGTCATCAACTACATCTTAGTCTTTTTGAATTCTCTGCAATTCATGCTGGTAAAGTCTTCACTGAGTAACACAGATTCATTGGCTTAGCTGAAGTTTTGTTGTCCACCTTGTTCATGCGTAAGCTCTATATGGAACTCTGTTCAGATATGCAATTAATTTAGATTTACTTGAGTCCTTAATCTTGGTTTGAATTGTAAGTCATTAATTTGCCAGTAAAAGATAATAATTAAACGAGTGATCTTTTGGCATCCTAGTTGGGAAAAGATTCTGAAAGGAAAAATGAAATCAGGTGAATGGTCGGATAGTAGACTAAATAGCCTTTCAGCACACCATAGGTCTGATCTGAAAGAAACTGTTTCTGTTAGCTCAGAGCCTTCCTGGGATTCTTTCAAAGCGATTGATCATAGTATGCTATAGTCAATGAAACTACAGCAGCAAATTCAGAAGTATTTAATAGTATGTGTAAGGAATTTTTCTTTAAACAGAAGAAATTCATCAGTATGACACATGCAGCTTTTGTTCCCTAATCTGTCTTGAAAGCTGCGTGTGAGTGTTTCATAATACTGATGGCAGATTGTAGTAAGTGCAGATTGCTTCCCACACACATATATTTTATTATCTTGCTCAGAAAAATACATTTGAACAGTAAATAATAACTTGGTTGGTATGTGTAATCCATAGTCTCTTGACTGAGGTCTCTCCTGCTTCCAAGTGACTTTGAACTGTGTCACCTACTAAGGGATTTTAATTACTGAAGAGTTCTTCTAGGAATCATTATGTTTCTTTTAGGAAGTGTTATGTGAGTCTGAGGTACGTGAGATGGCTTGGATTTCTTACAGTATCAAGAATAAGAGAGAACACAGGGGTTTACAAAGTTCATCCTGGATATAGGAAAGCTACACTGTGAAATGGGCTGACCACTTTGCATACATAGCAAGTGATGCTACTGCATCCAGGTAGTGATAAAGCTGTAAAGTTGATAATGCAATTTATGACTTTGAAAAATTTGCTGATTATTAATTTAGCAGCCATGATGGTTCTGTATATTGAAAAGAAGGCATTTCAAAGAAAGATACCATAAAGATGCTAGCTTTATGTGTTTCCCTAACTTTAAATCCATCTCCTATCTACGGTTCTGTCATCTGCCAACAGTATAGTGTCACTTACAAGCATTCATGCAGTGTTGGAATAGCTTGAAATACATGCCCTTTGCACCAGGCAGCTAAATCTCTGCATGGTTCATACTGCCACCATGTGAGATCAAATACTGCATCATTGAAGCCTTTCTGCACTTCACAAATGTGACCCCTGCTGTGTGAGGAATGCTAAGTTTCCTCTTCCTTTAAAGGAGAAGAGGCCCTACCTAACTGAGTTTGTCCATCCAAGTTTCCGTGGTTTCTCACGTAAGAAAAAGGTCATCACTGGAGGGATGAAGGACAGCCAATCTGAAATGAATCCATCTCATAGCATCCCCAAAAAAATTCCTTCTGTTCTCCTACCAAGTCTTTGTCTCAGCTTTTATCTCTCTTTAATTTGAGGCCCTGTGGATTCTTAACTGTTTATGCCAGGTGTCTGAGTAACTCTCAGGACCACAGATGAAGTAAACATACATAAGCGTAACACATCCAATTTCTTTTATCTACTGTGCATGGATTGATCTATGTTCTGTCTTTAAATGATCAGTGATGAGGGTTTGGTTTTTATTTGCTTATGCATAAAGCAGATTTTACATTACCGTATGCAAACTATTTGCTTTCTTTGTATTGCCAGATGTAGTGTGCTCATGTTGTCTTTGTCTTATCTGACCTCTCTTCACGGGCATGGAACGTACTTCTGCTAGATAGTTTTGTTTATTCTTCTCTAATGCCACACATAAGAAAATTTGTCCTTCCAGCCCAGAGTTGTTCAGCTCACTATAGGCCTTGGACATGTCTTTTAATTTCTACATTCTTTATCTACAGAATAGGAATAGTCATGATGCATTGCTTTTGACTGGGAAAATGCTTTGAACTTCTCGGGAAGAATGGGTTGTAAAACAGTCCAAGCGTTCCTTCCTTCTTCCATGAACAATAAATCAGCAACTGCCATCAAGCAGGGTTACTATATATACTCTTTTGAGGAATCCTTCCAGAATCCATGTTTCCCCTCTATTGTTTTTCAAGAAATGTGCAACTCATCTAGGTTAGGCAATTGGGAGGCATCCCTTTCCATAGGCTGCTAACACCACTGCTGCAAAAAAAACCTGTCTGAGATTGGTATTTGTCTCTAAGGGAAATTATTATGACAGTTCTACCAAAGTCTCTTCCTTTCAGAGCACAGATTTGCGTAGCTAGCTTTGGGGGACTACTTGCTGTTGGAATAGCTACTAATTCCTTTTGTGTCCACAGGCTGTGGGAGTTTTTAAGTTTCTTCTTAACATGGCCTTGATTTTCTGCCATGACTCTGAAGTCAGTGGGAATCTTTCACAAGCCTTCTATGGATGTCTTGTAAGATAGTGACCAGTAAGTAGTCTTACTCTGAAAACCAAAGATATAAAGCAGAACTGATTTTAACCATGGTGTATTTTCAGGTTAGATATAAGGAAGATCAGGCTGGATATAAGGAAGAAGTTCTTTACTGTGAGGGTGGTAACACACTGATGCAGATTGCCCAGAGGAGTTGTAAATGCTCCATCCCTGGTAGCGTTCAAGGCCAGGTTGGACAGAGTCTTGGGTGACATGGTCTAGTGTGAGGCATCCCTGCCTATGGCAGGGGTTGGAACTGGATGATCTTAAGGTCCTGTCCAAGCTTAACTGTTCTATGTGTCCAACCCTATGTTTCTATGTGTATGTTAAGGTGATCATCAGGTTTATTTGGGGGGGGGGGGCAGTGGGGGGGACAGAATTACTTTGAGAGGGTCTAATTTAGTTGCTACTTTCCTTGTTATATGATTTCAGCAAAATCTGAATTTTAAGAGATTTCTTTTCTGTATTTTGCTTTAATTTGTATGAAACAATAATTTGGCATGTAGTAGTTTGGATTTTGTTTTTTTTTTATTCAAAGAAGCATTTTTAGTGGCTACATTTGTTTACCATGGTTTTACTTGAGAAGTGGGAATTTCTGAGCTGGGCAAGAAGCTATGAAAGCTCAAAGCTAATGGTAGTGTTTGCATTAGACAAGACACAGTTCAGTGAGATGCAGTGTGCACCTTCATTGTCTGAATGTTAGTGAGCAAAATTGACACCATATGTGCCCAACTGTAATTGCTCCAAGAGGGGGAAAAGAGAAACATGTCAGAACATTTGAGTAACACCTAATTTAGCCCATGGTTATAAAATAAAGCTGATGGTTGCTTAAAAACAAAAGTAGAAAAATATTATGGTTGTATTATTCCTCAACAGCGCTTCCTACATAGGTGAACTTTGTCATGGAGACAGCACAAGTGAAAAGAAACATATAACAACTTTTTATGTTATTTTTATGTTATTTTATTTTTTTCACAGTAAATAAAGTGGTTATGAGGCTCCAGGGAAAACGGCCCAGATGTTAGTGAGTTGTATGAAATTTAGTGGAAACAAGCTGTAAAAAACATAGTCATAAAACAGCCTGTCAATGCCACACATCTGGACAATGCAGCTGTATGTTCCTGCTGCTGTCATCGCCCGAAGAAAACTCAATAGCCTTATTTCACCCCAATTAGGCTGCATACCAGCAGAATCAGAATTACACAGGGAAGGGGGGATATTTTTATGGAGACAGATCCTCTCAAATTCCCTTCAAGAAGTTTTTATCTTTCATTCAGGGCTGATGCCTCAGACACTGGTTGCTTTGCAGTACTCCAAACTATTCCCCTTCATTTGCTATCTGTTCAATGCCTTTACATTTATTGCTTTATAATAAATAGTTGCTTGATGTTGCTTCTTTGTTTAAAGCCTGAAAAAATATGACATTTTACTGTGGGATGTGTGTGTCGACCTTTACATAAATCATAGAAGTTGTCTCTGTTTTATTTTTATCTCATACTGTAATAAATATAACATCATTTGAGGTCTTAGGAAACAAAAAATGGGCAGGCATCTTACTGCTACGGTGTTTTTCTGAACATGTGCTCATTTTCACCCACACATTGTACAATGTGAGAGAGCATTTCCTCATTTCAGCATGCAAAATACGTGTCAAGTGCAATATTAAAATGAGTTGTAGTTATTCTGTTTGTGTGTTTTCCTGCAGATGTTAGAAGTAGCCAAAGCCCTTCTGGATAATGGTGAAGAAATTCCAGTAACACTAATTGGAAAGCTGTTGAAATTTCAACTGCTCTGTCTCAAAGAGAAGGACCTTCAGAGAAGAGAAGCTGAAAAGAAGGTACTGTCGTATGCATTGGGGAAGACGCTTAATTAACTTTAGGAAGACACCTCTATTCTAGTGTCTAGTCCACAAATTCAACTTTCTCCTCGTGCCTAGCTTCCTAGATCTGTAATTGAAGAAAGATGTTAAAGAAATGTATCTTCTTAAAGTTAATTAGATTTTGGGTAAGAAGCTCTCAATTCCTCAAATGTAGGTGAGAAGGGTAAAAAAAGAAAGAAAAAATACACTGCAAGAACCCTGTGGTAGAGGAAGAAGCAGTTTCTTAGCACAGTCTTAGGCTCAGTAGAAAATAAAGCTGAAAACTGGCTTCAGCTGAATATCTCTTCTGAAGAAAAGGTAGGAGAAGTATCAAGGACAAATGCAGAGCAGCACTATGAAGTTACTATCATGAATTGCCTCTCCAGAGGAAATGCAGAGAAGTTATCTTTTACATCCTCTGGCACTACAGCAGGATGATATTTACGTAAACTAATCCTGGCAGATGTTTGTTGAAGCAGTTCTTAAAACCTTCCACTGCTGTGCTATAGCTTTTCTACAGCAGTCAGTCAGTATTACTGCTTGACTACTTCTACAACATAGCCATTTGGAAAAGGTTTCTAACCGTATTGACCATATCTAATTTAAACCTGTTACTTCTTTGTCTCTCACTCTGTACAGGGACAGCAGTTCTTCCCCTCCGTTCTGCAGAAATCTATTACATATTTAACTAAACAAACCCAAATATATGCCTTGAATTCTAGTTTTTGATTATGCTCTTTCCTCTCTGAACTCTCTCCAAATAGTTTGTATCTTGAAGTCTGCTTCTCAGAACTGAGTAGCACATTTTCCAGTGCTCCCAAAATTTGCTGCCATGTATTCTCCGAGATCATCACTACTAGCTCCAAGATTGCCTCAGTCAAATTGCTTATTTCTTCTAGGAGGAATTTCACCAAGCTTGCACAGAATCACAATCAGATCACACTTCTAACGGCTTTCTAATATCTGTAATTTAGCAAAAAGAAGTTGTCAGTGGTACATTTCAACAACTTACTGAACAATTGGTCTTTGCTAAATAGTCCTTTTCCCACAAACACTCATGCAGCTGAAGACTGTTCTTGGGAAGTCATATAGTTGCGATAGTTTTACTCTGTTAATTGATCAAAAACTATAATGTAAAAATGAGTTGACGTAGAGGCGTAAGCAGTCTGTGCATGTAAAAGGAGCAAGAAGAAAACCATTTCATAGATTTTGTGCTGTTGAAAAGTCTGTAAGTTTCTTTACCAGTAATTTTACTTGAGGGAGTATTTGGTGGGTAAAGTATAGTGAACAAGGACAAGAATATTAAATTCTAGGTGGTGGATCTGTGTCCTATCCCCATAGTATTCTATTGCAAAATAGAATAGCAAATTATAAGGTCAATCATGGGATCATAGAATGGTTTGGGTTGGAAAGGTCCATAAGATCATCTGGTTCCAACCCCCTGCCATGGGCAAGAATTCTTCACACTAGACCATGTCGCCCAAGGTTCTGTCCAGCCTGGCCTTGAACACTGCCAAGGATGAAGCATTTGCCACTTCTCTGGGCAGCCTGTACCACTGCCTCACCACCCTCACAGGGAAGACCTTCTTCCTTATGTGTAACTTGAACTTCTCCTGTTTCAGTTTGAACCCATCACCCCTTGTCCTATCTCTGCAGTCCCTGATTAAGAGTCCCTCTCCAGCATCCTTGTAGGCCCCCTTCAGATTCTGGGAGCTGCTATGAGGTCTCTACTCAGCCTTTCTCTTCTCTAGGCTGAACAGCCCCAACTTTCTCAGGTGTCTTCATACTGGAGATGCTCCAACCCCTGATCATCCTTATGGCCTCCTCTGCTCTTGCTCCAAAGCTGCAATTATTAGATTATTATTAGATTAGCAAATGATAAGGTAAGCCACAGAAACATATGAAAGATCTGAGAAAAAAAATGTGTTTTCTATCTGAAGAGAGATGAGAAGCTGAAGCTATAGAGCAGATATTTTTTTTATATTGAATGGAGAAAAAGTGGCTTTTCTCTTAGATATCAGTCATGGCTAAGAAGTAAACTACAAAACAAAAATTTGAAGTTTGAATATTAGGCACTTCAATATTAAAACGGAGCCTTTAGCTTTGATTTGGAAAAATTACTCCTGTAACTATAATATTATTTCCCTGGAGAATCTGAGGATAGCTGGTATTGAAGGTTGAAGAATTTCTGGAGCTTGGAGTTTCTCCTCTCCTGTAGCCAAGCAATCTGGACAAAGTTGTCAGCTCCTCTGGTTTATATCTACATCAGAGCGTGACAGGCAAACACTAGAGCAGCAGTTGAAGGACAGAGTCAAGAATGGGAAGGTCTCTTGGCTATGAGGATATTCTGCAGTATAAAATGGGCAGAAACTGGCTTTTCATGTAGAATTCTTGATCTAAATTGCCTGTCATAAAGTTCTTAATCCTTTCCAACTAGCTTGTACAGTACAAGTTCCATTGCCAACAACTCAGGGTTGAAACCAGGATTTTGCTAGCAGATCAGTTCTCAGAATGCCAACATAACTGTCTATTGTTTTCTAGAATAGACGCCACTTAATAGAATGAGTTGGCAGAAGAAAACCAGCAAGTGCATAAACAATAATAAGCCATTATAAAATGTCTGTATTTCATTAGGAGAAGCTTGTGATGCATTGACAGGTGTATGCATTGAAATTAATCTGCAGAAGAGAAGTGTTTCTGAATTAGAAAACGGTTTCAGGTAGGAAGATTCTGTAATCTGAATCTTAAAATAACAAAATTACAAAATTTAAAACTAATGGAAGATGAGGAACTCCACAAAAAGCTGCATCTTGTAGGGAACGATAAATAGACATTGAGTGGAAAGGAAAGAGTCCTAGAAAGGAGAGACTTTTACTTCCTAAGGTATTAAGGTCAACTACCATAGCATTCTGTGTTGGAGTCTTTCCAAGCTCAGAAATGTCTTTGTTTATTTGCGACTGACTTTACATAAAACAATGGCAATGCAATAGATAAAGCTGATTGTGAACTTAGTAACCTGATGACTGGTGTCATTTGTTTTGATGTGTTCCTCAGCCTAGAGCTCAAAGTAATGGTATCAAAATATTTGATTTGATGCATCCAAAGTGGAATAAATTTAAAAGAAAATAATGAATTCATCCAGGTCCCCCATTTCACAGCACAAATACTTTTTAAGAATCTCTTGAAGGCATTTCTAAATTTACAGAAAGGGAATGAATGAAGAAGGGAGAAGTAGGGAAAGATTTTCTGCTTCGGTTTGAATTCAAACTAAACACAAGCTCTACAGCTGGAAAGTCTGCTTTTCCAGCTGGGTCTAGGGAAGACAACTGTGTAAACTGCCCTATCTCATTTGCATGGAGAGCTTTTCTCCTTTAATAGCCTTTAAAGTGACACCAGCAGGATCATAACAGTGCTTTAATATCATTTTACTGTATTTAATTTAGCTTTACAATCCTTAAATGTCATTCTTGCGTAGTTAGTGTGTAGTACTGCTGCTGTGTGGATACAAGATGGATGCTTTCTTGCTCTTCTAGCACCTTGCTTTACCTTGGTGTATTTTGGATTATTTGAATTTCAGACTGGCTCTGAGCTTTCTGGATTTATAGTGTGAGGCTTTGGGATACTTACAAAACCTTTTTTCATTCTTTACTCTTAAATTACCAAGCAGAACTTAAGGTAGGTGGTTTTGTTTGAAAATAATGAGAATGGCTGAGTAATATGCTGTGTGAAATGAGCGCAAAGTCTTGGTTCTAGTTTGTAGTGGACAGATACCTGGATCAAATAAAAAAAGTGCTGGTACCATTTTACACCATACTCAGGAGTGTTAACAGAGATGCTAAAGTCTTATCAGAAATTGAGGCTTTGTCTTATTCAGTCCAGGGCAGGTTTCTGACTGATGCAAGTGCTGTAGTGGCAGTAACTAAAGGACAGAGTTTCTTCACTCATCTTGATTCTTTCCTTGTCTTTCTACCAGAATATTTCATTGGTTTTGTAGGTATAATGCCTACCTACACCTCACAGTTCCTTTTTAATGTGAAAACACTTATGATTCAGTAAGAATATAATAAACAAAGCTGTGTTTGAGAAGGATAAAGCAGAGTGCTCAAAACAGCTTTACTACATCATTATAGTGGCTGAGAGGGAAAAGTATTCCAATAAAAAAGTTAAAGCACTACAAGTTTAACAGCCCTTTGTTCTTCACAAAGGCTACAATGAGAATTTATTAATCTTGTCAGGCAGAAGAACAACAAAAGGAAAAAGATGGAGGGACAGAGAAAATTAAATGGCTTGGCAAGAAGGAGAGCCTCCCTAGTGCCAAGGCAGCTGAGAAAGAAAAGAAAGGAAAAAAGGCAGAAGGAGGCCCTCAAGCACCAGGCACTGTTAAAAAGAAAACAGAGTTGAAGCGACGGGGAAAAGTGGAAAAGGAAGTCAAATACATTGGTATGTAAAAACCAGATATACTCCTGATAAACTTATTGGAAATCTTGCAACCTAGCTCCGAACTTTGTTTTTTTAGCATGTTGGAAAGTTGAGATTTATGTGGCAATATTAAAGCATTGCCACTGCATTTGAAAAGGGTGCTGTGTTCTGCTCAGCATTAGGATAGATTGTGCAGCTCGAGAAATAAAATACAGATAAGGCATATGTGGCATGTTGACATCAAAATATTTTAGCATGTGTAAGACTAGAAGAAAATGACTAAACAAGTGCTACAGAAAGCCTTTCAGAATACACACTAAATGTGTTTGTGTATCCAAAGTATCCAAAGGTGCCTTTCTCCTTGTATTATAAAGTGTAACAGAGCTGTATACCATTGTCTGGGGATGAAATCGGGTTCTATACGAAGGACAATATGATTTCATAAAAACATGTAAATAGGACTGAGACCTAAAGAAATCTATTCCAGAAGTGAGCTGTATAAGGTCAAGAATAATATGCTGACAAGTGCTAAGAAAATCTTTATCTTTTAGTCCATAGCACCCATGGTTACAAATTTCACTGGAACAAAAAATACTGGAGAATATGCATAGCTCTTCTTATTAGATCACAGTTACATTTAATTTGGACCATAATATGTGTAAACTACATCAACATAATCAGGATCTCACTTTCTTAGCAAGCGCTTACTGATTTTTGGACGCATTATATGTACCTGCTGTTCCCTAGTTGAACTGCTGCAGGTTTTCCTCACTTTTTCACCAGACCATCTTATTCCAGATAAATGGCACTCTTCAAGCATCTTAAAAGCATCAGTCCAGGTGTTTAGAGCGAGTCTGAAACTTAGTGAAGCTGATAAAAGTACAAAAGAACAGAACAGTAGCTATTTTGTGCAGAGCTTTTAATTTTTTCATCTTTAAAAATCCAAGCTGAAGTGATGTAGGCAACTCATGTCATCTAACTAAAGTTGGTACAGAATGTACAGTAGAGAGTGCCTTTGTGTAGGTATTAATGTGCTTCCACTAGGCCCTGTAGAAGCAATTTTACCAGCTCTAGCATTTTACTCCCTACTGCCTTGAGGGATGGGGAGAAAGCATCAGCTACCTATATAAGATATCCATGCATTGCTGTGTTCCTAGTTACAGTCTATGAAAAGACAAAGTAAGGAAAGCACAAATTCCCTTCAAAAACTAATAGCCATGAAAAGTATCCTTTGTTTAGTATGCTTAGTATTTTTATATTATGAGCTGCTAGCACTGCTGTTAAACTATGATTTTGTTGACTTGGATTTGTCACACTAGTCACAAGGATATTTACAAAATAGCAATAGCTGCAGAGTGCCTCAAAGGAGAAGTTGTTGAGGTATTTTGTGCTTGGTCACTTGTTCTGTATATAACTTTACAGTCATGACTGTACTGAGCTGAAGCCATTCTGACCAATTCACCACATTCATTGTGCATCCACACAGTTGGACTTAATAATAAACAAATTGATTCTGACTCATACAAAACATATACTCAGTGGATTGATTTCCAGTCTGAAGATGGTAAAGAGCCACCTAAAAAGGTAACTTGACCTTGCTACTTCCTCTAGTTGTGATGAGGAAGTAGTTCAGTTTCAGTACTAGCAGTGATATAATGGACTAGTTTTCTTCTGCTTTTGCATTTGCTTTGTGCCATGTATATACTGGACTGTGGTGGCTGCTGCCTCAGTCAGTCTTTCTCCTAATTCCTAAATTCTTTTATGTTGACCTAATGTTACAAGGAAAGAGACAACCATATTACTAGCCTGCTGCTCCAGGTAGTAGCAGCATTTGCACAGCTCTGACTCTTTATCTAAGCACAGGTAGATGTCAGTGCCAGTCTACCTTTTTTCTGCCTTTCTTTTTGTCCCTTGGATGACTGAGTCCTGTGAATTTAGGACTGGCTAAAGGACTTTAAAGTGTTTTGTGATAGTAGGCTTCAGAAAAAATCTTAATGCTAAATAGAATGTAAAATTACACTAACTGTATGTGTTCCATGGTTAATGGAGAAACACAGGAGCTTCCGTAGGCAGTTTCTCTTGTCTTAGGGTAAACAACTGTGCTAGATGAATTACATCACCTGATCATCTAAGTCTTCTGGACAGCATAGTCTAAGTCTTCTGGAGAAGAGAAGACTCCAGGGAGACCTTATGGAAGTTTCCATTGCCTGAAGGAGTCCTACAAGAAACCTGGAGAGAGACTTCTTACAAGGGCATGTAGTGGTAGGACAAGGGAGAATGGCTTCAGGCTGAAAGAGGGGAGATTTAGATTACATATAGGAAAAAATAATTATTCACTGTGAGGGTGGTGAGACACTGCCACAGGGTGCCCAGAGAAGCTGTGGCTGCCCCATCCCTGGCAGTGTTCAAGGCTAGGTTAAACAGAGCCTTGGGTGACATGGTCTAGAGTGAGCCCATGGCAGGGGGTTGGAACTGGATAATCTTAAGGTCCTTTCCAACCCAAACCATTCTATGTTTATTTTTTTATCTATATATGATTCTGTATTTTGCATAAAATTACTTACTCATACAGTCCATGGGATCAGTCATTCTAACCCCTTGTCCTTTCACTACAGCCCCTCTCCAGCATCCTTTTAGGCCTGCTTCAGATATTTTGAAACTTCTATGTAATTATCCTGCTGAGGTTATAAAAGAGCTGCTTCTGTGACCTTAATTTGCAGTATCCCTGCATAGTCAATCAAAATGAGTATTTATTTAGCTATTCCATGTCCTTGTCTTTAATCTGCCTTTATTGCATTTTCAATAGATGATGAACCAGAAGATGGTGCCCATCATTACTTTATAATTTTGGATTTCCACAACCTTCAGTTGTTGCTTGTCATGTTTGAACTTGGAATTAGCATTTCAAGCGTAATTAGAATTTCTTCTGAGAATTACGAGCCATTGCAGACATACTTGGGAGCAACTAAACTTCAAGAAGGATCTTCACAGTCAGCTGAAGGTACTCTAGTCATAGGAACAAAATCTGTAGAGGAGAGGCTATTATATATCCAAGTAAAGACTGTTCCTGCTGTGTTTTTCTCCCTCTCCATGCTTTGTGTTTGTGCATGCTAGCTGTGAGCAACTGTATTTGCCATTGCAAAAAAAGGTAAAATTTGAAGGTAAGAACTTACTAGAATATAGCTAGAAGTGCAGAGAGCAGAAAGCATGGGTTTGTTAATTTCATTGTGCTTATAACACCTACTGGGGATGAAGGGACAGGGACAGGTTTCCCCAAATATTTCCAAAGTGGTACTATCTTTTCTTTGTCTCATATGTATAATAGCAGGAAGACTTTAGTAAGCTTAGATAATTATTAAGTAAAAATTGCAAGGAAATTTTAAAGGTGAAAAAAAGCACATCTAGATGATAGTATCTTGTGTAAGCAGTGTTATAGTTAGTAATGCAAGTTTTCCTCATTACTAAGAAAGGACTGGTGGCATAGTAAGAGCAGCTTGGCTAAACCATGCGTTTTTTGTAGACTTCAGATACAAGAAAGCATTTAAGAATTAGGAGTAGATCAGGTCATTAGGAATGACAATATATGTTTATTATGAGCTTATTAGCACAAAATCAGAAATGGCAAGACATAAAATGGGGTGCAGGAGGAGGAACAAATTAAATAATTGTTAGCTGGTCAACAGAGAGGAAGAGCTGCCAGGAGTTGATCCTGAGAAGACTGGCAGTGGTT